>SZWC01008103.1:10059-38266 GCA_023375785.1 Penium margaritaceum
GGCGGGGCGGGGCGGGGCGGGGCGGGGCGGGGCGGGGCGGGGCGGGGCGGGGCGGGTCTTATGCAACCTGTCTTGGACATTGCTCTCCAGTTCACGTCATACCCTGCGGTCGCATGCTCTGACTGAGGCAGGAGGAGAAAGTCCGGCTGTGGCCGTAACAACTGCAGTGTAGTTGACTGCGGCAGCAATGACTGCAGTGTAGTCGACTGCACACCTCAACACTCGTGCACCCTTACACGGCATGGCACAGCCTTACACACCTCAACACTCGTGCACCCTTACACGGCATTGCACAGCCTTACACATCTCAACACTCGTGCACCCTTACACGGCATTGCACAGCCTTACACACCTCAACACTCGTGCACCCTTAGACGGCATAGCACAGCCTTACACATCTCAACACCCGTGCACCCTTAGACGGCATGGCACAGCCTTCAACATCTCAACACTCGTGCACCCTTAGACGGCATGGCACAGCCTTACACATCTCAACACTCGTGCACCCTTACACGGCATTGCACAGCCTTACACATCTCAACACTCGTGCACCCTTACACGGCATTGCACAGCCTTACACACCTCAACACTCGTGCACCCTTACACGGCATTGCACAGCCTTACACATCTCAACACTCGTGCACCCTTACACGGCATTGCACAGCCTTACACACCTCAACACTCGTGCACCCTTAGATGGCAGGGCACAGCCTTACACATCTCAACACTCGTGCACCCTTAGACGGCATGGCACAGCCTTACACATCTCAACACTCGTGCACCCTTACACGGCATTGCACAGCCTTACACACCTCAACACTCGTGCACCCTTAGATGGCAGGGCACAGCCTTACACATCTCAACACTCGTGCACCCTTAGACGGCATGGCACAGCCTTACACATCTCAACACTCGTGCAACCTTACACGGCATTGCACAACCTTACACATCTCAACACTCGTGCACCCTTACACGGCATTGCACAGCCTTACACACCTCAACACTCGTGCACCCTTAGACGGCATGGCACAGCCTTACACACCTCAACACTCGTGCACCCTTAGACGGCATGGCACAGCCTTACACATCTCAACACTCGTGCACCCTTAGACGGCATGGCACAGCCTTACACATCTCAACACTCGTGCACCTTTAGACGGCATGGCACAGCCTTACACATCTCAACACTCGTGCACCCTTACACGGCATTGCACAGCCTTACACATCTCAACACTCGTGCACCCTTACACGGCATAGCACAGCCTTACACATCTCAACACTCGTGCACCCTTACACGGCATTGCACAGCCTTACACATCTCAACACTCGTGCACCCTTACACGGCATAGCACAGCCTTACACACCTCAACACTCGTGCACCCTTACACGGCATTGCACAGTGTTGAAAAGCACACGCAAACTCCATGGCCATGTGTCTTGCTCAACCACCTCTACTAGCCTGCTTCTTCTGTCTGCTGCTACTGTTGTGTCAGCAGCGCGGCAACGCATTGCAGCCCTCGGAGGCTCGTCTGTGTTGCGCCTGGCAGAGTCCCTTCCCTCTCACTGCACTGCCTTGGCCTCCTCCGTGATGTGCAACACCGCCACAGCCAGACTAAGTCAGAGTGCATGAATGTGACGCGGAGCACAAGGAAGCACACAAAAAACACAAGTGCTTGCCTGCAGTTGTGCTTTGCTCGCGTGCTTTTGCTTGCCTGTTTTTGCTCGCTTGCTTTTGCTCACCTGCTTTTGCTCATCTGCTTTTGCTCACCTACTTTGCTCACCTACTTTTGCTCACCTACTTTTGCTCACCTGCTTTTGCTCACCTACTTTTGCTCACCTGCTTTTGCACCCCTACTTTTGCCCACCTGCTTTTGTGCACCTACTTTTGCTCACCTACTTTTGCTCACCTACTTTTGCTCACCTACTTTTGCTCACCTACTTTTGCACACCTACTTCTGCTCACCTATGTTTTCTCACCTGCTTTTGCTCACCTGCTTTTGCTCACCTACTTTTGCTCACCTACTTTTGCGCACCTACTTTTGCTCACCTACTTTTGCTCACCTACTTTTGCGCACCTACTTTTTCTCACCTACTTTTGCTCACCTACTCTTGCCCGCCTACTTTTGCTCACCTGCTTCCTCTGCCGCCCGTCACCATTGCACCGGCGGCGGTGCCTCGCAGCCCTCACAGCTTCCTCCGCGGCCCTTTTGGCGGCCTCCGCCTCCGCCTTGGCCTCCTCTGCGATCCGCATCGCAGCCACGGCCTGCACCGCCGCCAGCCCCGCCGCCAACTCCGCCTCCCGCGCCTTCATATCGCTGGCTCGGGCTTTCTCTTCTGCCGTGGACACCACCACCAGGGCACGCACGTCGCCCCTGCGACGGGCGCTGCTGCTGGCTACTGCTCCTGCTGCTGGTGGTGCTGCTGCAGGCAGTACTGCAGGGGGTGGCCCCGCCCGGCTGCTCTGGCTGCTGCCTTCGTCGTCGATCCCATCGCCGACACCATCGCTGGCTCCTCTGCCCTGGCCACGTGTCCCTGCGTGCTGGGCGAAGGTGTTGAGGCCCAAGGCTGCGAGGTTGAGGCTGGAAAGGGCTGCTGGGTTGCTGGGAAGGGAGGAGGAGGAGGGGAACAAGTGGGAGCGGCGAGCTGCAGCAGAGCATTGCTGGCGCTCGAGAGCAACTGCTGCACTGTCACCAACTACTGTCTCTTGGTCAGGAGGCAGAGGGCTATGTTCCCGTTGCTGCTGCTGCTGCTGCTGCTGCTGCTGCTGCTGCTGCTGCTGCTGCTGCTCCTGCTGCTGCTGCTGCTGCTGCTGCCGCTGCTGCCAGTTCTGCTTTGGCTGCAGAGAAAGCAGCTGAAGCTTCTCCTGCTCCTCTTCATGTTGGTACTGACGCATGTCCTCCTCCACTGTTCGCCTCCCTTGTCTAGCGCCGTACGTCGATGATGTCAGCCCTAATGTCCTCCTCGGCAACGACCCGTGCAGCTGCTCATCGGGAGGTGCCTGCAGGGCCTCCCAGTGCTCATGCTTTCCATCACCACTCTCGCCACCCTGCTCACGCTTTCCCCTCCACGCCTCATCTCGCTGCTCATGCGGACTCAAGTCCTGCGGACGCTTCAAAACAGACCGCTTGCTACTGGGGCTTACAGTCAGCGCCATCAGCGCCTGTNTGCTGCAACTGCTGTGTTCGACAGGATTCCCTCTCAGTGTCTTTCCAACCATCGGAGGGATTTTGTCTGTGATCCACAGATAGGGCCATTAGAGCCGCCAGCTCTTCTTGGTGCCCATCAGCCTGCTCAACCTCAACTTCACCCTCCTCCTCCTGCTGCTGCTGCCACTGCTGCTGCTGCCGCTGCTGCAACTCCTGCTGCTGCCGCTGCTGCTGTTGCATCAGCTGCTGCTGCTGCGGCGGCGGCGGCTGTTGCTGCTGCTGCTGCTGCTGCTGCTGCTGCTGCTGCTGCTGCTCAGCCTTCTCCTGCTGCTTCTGCAGCACCTCTGACGGTGGCAATCCATCCTGTTCTTGGTGTTGCTCAAAGTTCTGCTGCTGCTGCTGCTGCTGCTGCTGTTGCTGCTGCTGCTGCTGCTGCGGCTGCTGCTGCTGCTGCTGCTGCTGCTGCTGCTGTTGCTGCCGCTGCTCCTGCTGCTGCTGCTGCTGCTGCTGCTGCTGCTGATGATGCGGCTGCTGCCCCTCTACCGGCTCACGCTTCACTCTTCTGATGCGTCTCTCGGGTGATCCCGAAGGAAATGTACCTGATCCAGATTTCTCTGGCCTACGAGTGCCTCCGCCTCCCTGGACAGGGACTGCGCTTGGCTCGAACGTCCCACTACGCCTAGACACACCCCCACTGGCCTGAGAGTGAATTCTCTCACCATCTCTAGGCATTTCTGACTCACGCTTTTCCTTCCTCTGTGGGACTGCCGACTCCGCAAGCCTCCCCCATGTGCGCGCCGCCATCATGCCAGTGACATTGTCTATCGCCAACGCATTCGCAGCAGCTGTGTCGAGTTGACTGCCGCTGGTACGAGGAACTCTGTCTACGTCTCCAGAGTGTGGTGGCCGTCGACTTGGGGCCTGTGGTGCACTACTGGGGCTCCTTCCTTCGCCGTCTTCATAGCTTCCAACTGCATGCTGGCTTCTGACCTTGTCCGCAACAGCATTCGCAGTCTCTGGAAAACAAACGGCAGAAGCGGAGGCAGATGGAGCAACGCCAACTGCCCGGTCACCTCCTTTTGCACCAATCTGTTCCGTTTGCTTGCCAGACTGACCCGCATAACCCCCGTCGCTCGCGCTGCTGCTGCTTTCCCCCTTCGGATCCAATGTTTCCCTACTGACACCATCCCCTTCATCTTCCTCGTTGCCCTGTCCATCTAAATCACCATCCTGCTCCTCGCCCCTGTCATCATCTTCCACGTCCGCGTCGTCATCATCGTCGTCGTCATCCGAGTCATCGTCATTCTCTTCTTCTTCCACAAGCACANCCTCTCCCAGCTGCTGCTTCTTCTTCCGACCGCCCTGACGACCGGGCCCTCGCCTGCTCTTCACCGAGCTCGCACTTCCCTCGGTGCCCCCGCCGCTGCTCACGCTGCCGCTGCTGCCGCCTCCTCTCTTTGCCAATCCTCTGCCTCCTCTAGACTGCCCACCTCCTCGTCCTCCTCCTTGCACAGCCAACAAGTTTTGCTGCTGCTGCTGCTGCTGCTGTTGATGCCAGCTCCCTGAAAGACTCCTCTGGCTTGGTTCAGGGCTTGCCACTGCCCCTACGTGCGACCCACATGGCGAAGGACTGTTTGACAAAGGGTGTAGTGGCGTGTGCTGCCAACGACCGCCACGGCCAGCAGAAGCACCCACATGCTGCCCTGCACAATCAGCAGCAGCAGCAGCAGCAGCAGCAGCAGCAGCGGTGGCGGCGGCAGCAGCCGCAGCCAAGCTAGGCAATGAACTTCCGGCTTGGTGATAAGCAGAGGCGGCTTGCACGCCATGGCTAGGTGACGGGCTAGAGCTGCGGCTGCGGCCGTGCGCAAAAGGGCTCAGCGTTGCTGCCTGCATGCCGCTGTCCACAATGACTTTCCCGGAAGCTTCGTGGACGGCGAAAGAAGGGTAGCGATGGTCTCCTGGTGAATGCCAACCGGGGTGACGTTGAGCCTCGGCTGCATGGTGGCCAGGATAGCATGCATCACCTGATGGAGCATGGCCCAAGGTTTTACCTAATGCTATCGCAGTAAACGGAACTACTGGCCCGGCTGCTGGCCTGCTCTGTGAGGGAGAGCCAGACAAAGGTGCAGCAGGTTGATACAGCGGAGGGATACGCGCGTCAGCAAGCACAGCGTCATTTGCAAAGGTACCACCAATGGCGAGTGGTGAAGTACGGGCCCCCAGCATGTGAGGGGCTGGAAGGCTTTCCGCCAGGTCGCCCACCAGCAGGCTTCCCCTGAGGGAATCCACACCGCCCATGCCATCTTCTCTGCGTGAGCTTGCCACAAAAGCATGCTGCTGCCTGTGCAGCTGCTGTTGGAGGTGATGCCGCTGCTGCTGGTGCTGGTGCTGCTGCTGCTGCCGCCGGTGTTGCTGCTGCTGCTGCCCACCCTGATGTGGCAGCTGTGGAATCGGACCAAGATTCGGCTGTCCTGGCACCATCTGCCGTTGGCTTGCTTTGGACGCAGCAGACGGCGCATGGAGCGAGTTCTGGGATGGTATCAGAGCAGCAGACGGCGCATGGAGCGAGTTCTCGGATGGTGTCGGAGCAGCAGACGGCGCAGGAGGAGGAGAGAGAATTGCGCCATGGACATGCACATGCCCGGGCCATTCCATTTTGGCAATCGAGGATGACCCAGCATTCTGTCCGGAGTCTTGAGCGGCAGCGCAGGTCGCAGCGGCCGCAGATGAGAAGGGAGCGGCGACTTCGCAAGCAGAAGCAGAAGCAGAGGCGGGCCAATCTCCAGCACGAGGTGTACCGAGGGGGCTGCCTCGACTGCATGTGGGCGAGTTGAAGTGGGAGTGAAGGGGAGGAGCTGAGAACGGGTGGGAGTTGGGCTGGCCTGGCGAACGAGAAGGAGAGTTGGCACTGGTGGTATACTGCAGATGCTGCTGCTGCTGCTGCTGCTGCTGCTGCTGCTGCTGCTGCTGCTGCTGCTGCTGATCCATGGGCTCGAACTTGCACTGTTGTAGTACCAGCTGCGACTGATGCTGCAACCGACGTGGTTGGCAACGTCACGTCGTCAGAGCAGCAGTCACAGCAACACCCTTGGGAGAGGCCGTAGACGCTGGGGAGGGTGACGAGCTCACGGCGTGGCTGGCACTGCGAAGGCGAGAGGGGAGGAAAATGTAATAATAGCGCACTTTTCAAACTAGTGTCACAGTCCCCGACCTTCTCGCGATCGAATTACGTTCGAAAACCGGATACTCCATCGACCGGGCAGGTTCAAACCCACGACGACACACATACGTGAAGAGGGGAGAAATAAGGGGGAGTTCGCTAGGGAAGAACGACAGGCGGGAAAAGCAACGGGCGACCGATGCCGGCAGGGATGACGAGGCACGGCCAGGATCAAGGATGATGCTATGGACCAATCGATGGCCATCAACCACATACGGCAGACATGGCTCGGCCATCTGGCCGATGTGGTGCCATGACGGCATCGCCTGGGACCACCCAAGATGCAGGATGGCGGGAAGACCCCAGGGAATAACGCCGCCCTCTGGGCCGCGCGACATGGTTAGGCTAGCGGTAGTGGACGGGATAGGATGGGATATAAGAGGATGCAGGATGATGATGACGATGATGTTCGCCGGACTTGTGATTCTAGCTGAAGGTTGACCCAAGATTCTTGACCATTGACTCGTGTTCTTGGCTCGTGTGAGTGTGCTAACGACTTACGTGGACTGTGGAAAAGAGCAGAAAAAGCGAAAAAACGTCCGTAGGGTGACAAGTGGTGAATCTGACGTGAACAGGTTGCCTTCCACGGTAACCTGCGCCGGGAATGGGGGATCAAGGATCACCCCTGGCGGACCTGGGACTGCTCGGAGCCCCTACGAGACTCCGTCCATGGGACGGCTTCGGCATGGATCCGTCCGAGGGCTTCGGCACCTCGTTGAATCGTCGGCTGAACCTTGGGTCTCAGGGAGCGCCGGCGGAGGCCGTCGAGGGACCCACCTATGGGGGTCGACTTTCCACCGTTCTGCCAGCTGGCCGATCTCCTAGGACAACAGGGACATGGGATCCGGCGCCGGGAGTGGGGCGCGGGCAGAGGGTAGTGGCCACCACGGCTCGGTCCCTTCTGCCCGGGTTCGAATCTGTGGCTGATTGGGAGCGGCGGGGGATCTCCGCATTCTCTTCGCCTCCGCCTGGGGTCATACCCGGGCCATATGGACAAGGGCGACGAGGAGGACCGGATCCTCTCACCGAGGCTTCTGCCTCCTTGGGCGGTTGGCAGGAGGACGGCCACCAGGAGGGTGGACACCCTTCGTCCCCACGACGACAGTGGGCTCCTCTGGCTCACCTCCATGCCGGACGGACGAGCCCTTATTCGGCACAGCAAGACGCGGAAGCGCGACAGCAACAGTACCAGCGTTACCCGACATCGAATCAAACCATGGCAGGCACCTCGAGTCCCCCAGGATATGGCCCTGCCCAACACGCGACTTATTATGCGGCGCCAACCCCTGTATACGTTTGGGATCCATATTGACAGCAGTATATGTGGGCCTATCCGGTCTTGGCGGGACCCGCCGCCGGGACGACGGCGACTATGACGCCACCCGGAGGTGGGTACGGCGCGCCTCAGCCAAACCCGGCGGGCGGTGCTGGATCTCAGCCGTCGAACGCTCCGCACTAGGGGGACAGCGCAGTAATCAACGGCAGGGATCTCCCTTCCGTTTTAAATCCGAACAAGTACCCACGTTCCGCGGCCTGGCGGACGAGGATCTTATCACTTATTGCCAGCTCCTCCGCCGCCTGGCGGACATGCTTGGGGCCACCCCGGACGACCTCCTCCCGTCCGTCACTCTCTATGGGCTGCAGGGGCGCACGATGACATGGCTTGGATGTTGTCGTTATGTCCATGTCGACAACTTCGAAGAGGACCTGTGCGAGACTTTCCGGAAGGGGGGACGTTATGCCATCAGTGAGCTGGCAACGGTCAAGATTCTGTCGGGAGAGAGTTTGGAAGACTGTGGACTTCGCGTACGGCGGATGAGCTCATGGGCTCGGCGCATGTCAGAAGAAGAAGTGGCCCATAACTATGAGAAGGGGCTCCCGGAGGAGTATCGATCCGTTCTGCTGGGGCCAGCTTCGTAACACTCTCAGCAGCCGACGAAGCAGCGCGTCGAGTGAAGCATGAATTGGCTGAACGCGCCAAGNCTGCTGCTCCTGCTGCTGCTGCTGCTGCTGCTGCTGCTGCTGATCCATGGGCTCGAACTTGCACTGTTGTAGTACCAGCTGCGACTGATGCTGCAACCGACGTGGTTGGCAACGTCACGTCGTCAGAGCAGCAGTCACAGCAACACCCTTGGGAGAGGCCGTAGACGCTGGGGAGGGTGACGAGCTCACGGCGTGGCTGGCACTGCGAAGGCGAGAGGGGCGGAAAATGTAATAATAGCGCACTTATCAAACTAGTGTCACAGTCCCCGACCTTCTCGGGATCGAATTGCGTTCGAAAACCGGATATTACATCGACCGGGCAGGTTCAAACCCACGACGACACACATACGTGAAGAGGGGAGAAATAAGGGGGAGTTCGCTAGGGAAGAACGACAGGCGGGAAAAGCCACGGGCAACCGATGCCGGCAGGGATGACGAGGCACGGCCAGGATCAAGGATGATGCTATGGACCAATCGATGGCCATCAACCACATACGGCAGACATGGCTCGGCCATCTGGCCGATGTGGTGCCATGACGGCATCGCCTGGGACCACCCAAGATGCAGGATGGCGAGAAGACCCCAGGGAATAACGCCGCCCTCTGGGCCGCGCGACATGGTTAGGCTAGCGGTAGTGGACGGGATAGGATGGGATATAAGAGGATGCAGGATGATGATGACGATGATGTTCGCCGGACTTGTGATTCTAGCTGAAGGTTGACCCAAGATTCTTGACCATTGACTCGTGTTCTTGGCTCGTGTGAGTGTGCTAACGACTTACGTGGACTGTGTGGAAGAGCAGAAAAAGCGAAAAAGTGTCCGTAGGGTGACAAGTGGTGAACCTGACGTGAACAGGTTGCCTTCCACGGTAACCTGCGCCGGGAATGGGGGATCAAGGATCACCCCTGGCGGACCTGGGACTGCTCGGAGCCCCTACGAGACTACGTCCATGGGACGGCTTCGGCATGGATCCGTCCGAGGGCTTCGGCACCCCGTTGAATCGTCGGCTGAACCTTGGGTCTCAGGGAGCGCCGGCGGAGGCAGTCGAGGGACCCACCTATGGGGGTCGACTTTCCACGGTTCTGCCAGCTGGCCGATCTCCTAGGACAACAGGGACATGGGATCCGGCGCCGGGAGTGGGGCGCGGGCAGAGGGTAGCGGCCACCACGGCTCGGTCCCTTCTGCCCGGGTTCGAATCTGTGGCTGATTGGGAGCGGCGGGGGATCTCCGCATTCTCTTCGCCTCCGCCTGGGGTCATACCCGGGCCATATGGACAAGGGCGACGAGGAGGACCGGATCCTCTCACCGAGGCTTCTGCCTCCTTGGGCGGTTGGCAAGAGGACGGCCACCAAGAGGGTGGACACCCTTCGTCCCCACGACGACAGTGGGCTCCTCTGGCTCACCTCCATGCCGGACGGACGAGCCCTTATTCGGCACAGCAAGACGCGGAAGCGGGACAGCAACAGCACCAGCGTTACCCGACATCGAATCAAACCATGGCAGGCACCTCGAGTCCCCCAGGATATGGCCCTGCCCAACACGCGACTTATTATGCGGCGCCAACCCCTGTATACATTTGGGATCCATATTGACAGCAGTATATGTGGGCCTATCCGGTCTTGGCGGGACCCGCCGTCGGGACGACGGCGACCATGACGCCACCCGGAGGTGGGAACGGCGCGCCTCAGCCAAACCCGGCGGGCGGTGCTGGATCTCAGCCGCCGAACGCTCCGCACTAGGGGGACAGCGCAATAATCAACGGCAGGGATCTCCCTTCCATTTTAAATCCGAACAAGTACCCACGTTCCGCGGCCTGGCGGACGAGGATCTTATCACTTATTGCCAGCTCCTCCGCCGCCTGGCGGACATGCTTGGGGCCACCCCGGACGACCTCCTCCCGTCCGTCACTGTCTATGGGCTGCAGGGGCACACGATGACATGGCTTGGATGTTGTCGTTATGTCCATGTCGACAACTTCGAAGAGGACCTGTGCGAGACTTTCCGGAAGGGGGGACGTTATGCCATCAGTGAGCTGGCAACGGTCGAGATTCTGTCGGGCGAGAGTTTGGAAGACTGTGGACTTCGCGTACGGCGGATGAGCTCACGGGCTCGGCGCATGTCAGAAGAAGAAGTGGCCCATAACTATGAGAAGGGGCTCCCGGAGGAGTATCGATCCGTTCTGCTGGGGCCAGCTTCGTAACACTCTCAGCAGCCGACGAAGCAGCGCGTCGAGTGAAGCATGAATTGGCTGAACGCGCCAAGCGGGACAAGGAAACGACAAGGGTACGGGATCTCGAGCGGCAGCTGGCCGCCCTTCAGCNGAGGACCTGTGCGAGACTTTCCGGAAGGGGGGACGTTATGCCATCAGTGAGCTGGCAACGGTCAAGATTCTGTCGGGAGAGAGTTTGGAAGACTGTGGACTTCGCGTACGGCGGATGAGCTCATGGGCTCGGCGCATGTCAGAAGAAGAAGTGGCCCATAACTATGAGAAGGGGCTCCCGGAGGAGTATCGATCCGTTCTGCTGGGGCCAGCTTCGTAACACTCTCAGCAGCCGACGAAGCAGCGCGTCGAGTGAAGCATGAATTGGCTGAACGCGCCAAGCGGGACAAGGAAACGACAAGGGTACGGGATCTCGAGCGGCAGCTGGCCGCCCTTCAGCGAGGAGAGGCCGCGGCGAGGAGTGGGGCCGGACCAACTGGGAACGGTGGGGCCTGTCGCATCTTTCAGAAGATGGGACATTTTTTCCGGGAATGTCCCGAGCGCAAACCCCGACCGCCAGCAGAACCAGGGGTGGGGGATGGGGAGAGGAGGTGCTCCACCCAGAGGGTTTGGGCATGGAAGTACCCCGACACCTTGCGTCTATCCAAGTTCCTATCAGCTTGGGTAACCTCTTGGAAGTTTCCCCAGGCGTCTGCAAGGAGGTCATCCGCGAGGCCACACAGGCCCGGGAGCGACGACCTCCAGGGATCAACGGCGCGGCGCAGGGAGCTACTGGAGCAGGGGATGCGGGCCCTTAGATTAACATGATGGACTCGACGCCCACGACAGACCTACCCCACGATCATCCGATCTTGGTGATCGACGGCTCCGGTCGAATCCGGCATCAGCAAGAGAACCTCCTCTCCCTGGCATCCGTTACATCCCGCGGGCCACAAGAATTCACCACTCTCAAGGCACGTGTCCTCCTCAAAAACGGCGAGTTCGGTCCCACCATCGACACCGGCGCCGCCCCCAGTGCGATGACCGTCGATACCGTCACACGTATGCGGTGGACGGACGAGATCCGACCGGCCTGAGGGACCTATGGGATGGCGTCGGGACATCGGGTGGCCCCTATGGGCGTACTTGAATGGGTACCGGTGACCATTGGCGATGTCACCCACCCGGTCGACCTCACCATCACAGAGGCCACCAATTATGACCTCCTCATCGGCAACAACTGGCTCAAGCCTAATGCATGCATCATCGACTATGGCCTCCACAAGATGTTCGTACGGGGGCTGGACGGTACATACACAGCGGTCTCCGTCACATGCCAACGTACCACCATTGAGGATATGGCTCCCCCGGCCATCCCCCTCGACAACCTCCACCCATGGGACAACGAGGGAGACAAAACCCTGGTCCTCCTGCCACCGGAGGAAGAAGATAAGGACTCCCTCCCCTCACCGACCAGCTCCCCCATCGCCCCCACAGCTGACCCCACCCAATGTACACAGGTGCAGCAGCTACTCGACCAGGTCCGTCTTTTCGGCCAACAGCGGGGATCTCGGCGAGGTGGACACATGCCACGTCATCGACACGGGGGACAACCAACCGGTGACTCAGTCCGTCAGGCGTTTTCGACCGGACACGCAGGAAGCCATCCGTGCAAAAGTCGACGGTCTCCTCAAAGCGGGGGTCATCAAACGAGCAGCTTCTCCCTGGTGAGCCAACGTCGTCATGGTGTACAAGCCGGATGACAGCTGGCGCTTTTGCGTCGACTATCGCGATCTCAGTCGCGTCACCGTCCCAGACGCCTTCCCCATGCCATGCGTCCATGAGATACTGGATGCCATCGGCTCAGCACTTTTCTACACAAAGCTGGACGTCCGCGCCGCATACCATGCCGTCCACATGCATCCCGACAGCATTGCGAAGACTGCCTTCGCCATGCCCGATGGCCTGTTTGTCTTTCTCCGCACGCCCTTCGGCCTCCGTAACGCGGGGGCCACGTTCCAATGTCTGGCACAGGAAGTCATGTGGGGCCTCCCGTTCATGCGCATATACATCGAAAACCTCATCATCTTCTCCAACACTTGGGATGAGCATCTCGACCATCTCCGGCAAACCCTCCTCCGCCTCCAACTCAGCGGCCTCAAACTCAAGGGTTCCAAATATTTGATCTGCGCCCTGGAAGTCGAATTTTTGGGCCATGTCATCTCGCAGTCGGGTGTCCGCACCGACCCGGCCAAGATCCAAGCGATCACCACATGGCCTGTGCCGCGCACACAGCAGCACGTGCGCCGCTTCATTGGCTTCGCCGGCTTCTACCGACGATTCATCAAAGGGTTCGCAAACATCGCAGCACCCCTTCATGCCCTCCAATCCCCGTCAGCGGTTTTCGTATGGACCGACACCGAACAAGCCTCTTTCGACGAACTCAAGGCGGCGCTCGCGAATGCCCCCATCCTCGCGTTTCTCGACTTCACAAAGCCGTTCATTCTCACCACCGACTTCTCCCGCAACGGCCTCGGGACCGTCCTTGCACAAGAAACTGCACCGGGCATGGAAAAAGCCATCGCGTTTGCCAGCCGCCTCACACAAGGGACAGAATCCACATACTCCGCCTGCAAGGGCGAGCTACTTGCCGTCGTTTGGGGTGTCTGCCACTTCCACGACTACTTCAAGTCCGGCGAGCCTTTCGTCCTGGTCACGGACCACGCTGCCCTCCAGTGGATGTGGACGGCCCAGAACCACGGCACCATTGTCGCACGATGGTCCTTGCTCCTCCAGGGCTACGCGTTCACCGTCCGCTACTACCCGGGCCGGCAGCAGGGACACGTGGATGCCCTCTCCCGGCCAGCGGCTGACGCGGACGCCATCTTGCTCATGGAAGGTGACGCCGCCCCCGACGCCTCTACGTCAGCAGCCGCCCCTCCCCTGCCTTCCATCGCAACTTCGTTGGATGCAGCTTCCGACGTTGCTACACAGTTCACCACCGATCCCGCCAACTCCGCGGGACCCACGCAGCTACACCCCGGGGACTTGTGCTCGTGGTGTGCTGCGAACGTCCCGTCCGTCCCCAATGGACGGCGACGTTGCCAGACATGCCGCCGGCTATACCACCGTTGCTGCTACCAGGCTGCGGACGGCCGCACCGGCCACTGCCCCCACTGCCGCCCGATCCAACCGGACCAGGCGGACCTGTCCGTCTCAAGGGGGAGTGGGCCCCCCACCCAACCGGCACCGGCCGTCTTTTGCTTCCCTTCCCCCGCACCCCCCGTCCCTAAACGCCCCCGCACGGACTCTTGCACGGAGACTGCTGCCTCGGCGCCCTCTTTCCCCGGCCTCGAGGGGGAGTCGGCCCTGCCAGCCAACCCGCTCCCTGACGATGCACAACGCCCGGAGAGCCCCTCTGCCTACCATGCGCCATGCGCAGCAACAGCAGACACAGCGGCAACGGCAGCAGCAACAGCAGCGGCGTCGGCACCGGCGGATACAGCTCCACCCCCCATCTATGGCGGCAACCAACCCCCCTCTATACGCCACATCCTCGGATACCCTATCCACCAACCCGATGGTTGCCCCCCACCACACAGAGGTCCCCACCCACGCCCCCATGACGGGCCTCGCGATGGGCAACCTTACCCCCACGACAACACCCACAACCACCCCATCCCCCCACGGGACCCTCGACCCCACAGAGGGGGCCGGCCCAGGATGGGACGCCCTCGCCATGGAAGATGCCATGCGTTGGGCAACCGATGAAGCGGAGGGACCGTGGGAGCCGGAACCTTCCGCAACAGAGGGAGAAGGGGGCGAAATCCTCACAGATACCCACGCCCTGGCCTACCGGCACGTACCCTGAGGACCTCTCCACTGCGGAAAGAGCGCGCATCCAGAAGCGCGCCCGTATTTACCTTGCGGACGTAGGCGGAGCCATTTTTGACCGCGCGATGTCGGAATACGGCTCGCGCCGCGTCCCCACCGTAGAGGAGCGCTGTCGACTGATTCACGACACCCACGTGGTGTCGGGCCACTTCGGATGGGCCGGCACCTACTCTCTCCTTGCACCCCACTGCTGGTGGCGGGGAATGCAGCGAGACGTCAAGGCTGCAGTACAGGCATGCGGAGAGTGCGCGGCCTGCCGCCTACGATGGGAGGCACAGATACCCCTACAGCCCCTCGCCGTCGACGGCCCATTCGAACGAGTCGTCATGGACTTAGTCGGACCCTTGCCTCAATCGAGTGGCGGTCAAAGTTACATCGTGACCGCCATTGATTGCTTCACCAAGTACAACGAGGCTCGAGCATTTGCGGGGTGCAGCAGCAAGGAGGCGGCGGCCTTCCTCTTGGTGAACGTGGTCGCCCGCCATGGCGGCTGCGCAGTGGTCCACACCGACAACCACCACCAGTTCTAGGGGCGCTTCGCCGAATTATTGGGGCGGCTGGGGGTGGCCCACCTCACGTCTCCGCCATATCGTCCCCAGGCCACCGGTCTTGTGGAACGCTGGAACGGGACGCTCAAGGCAGCCCTCATCAAATGCATTGTGTGATGTCCCCAGGAGTGGCACACCACCCTGCACCTGGTAGTCTTGGGATACAACACCAGTGTGCAAGGGGTGACGGGCTACAGCCCGTTCTACTTGGTGTACGTCCGTCATCCGCGCCTCCTCGCCGCCCACGGCGAGCAGACGGCGGGTGAAGTCGTGGTGGAGGACAACGATGCCGCCGTGGAGAGGGCATCAGCCTTGGTCGACGCGAGGGCGGCGAAGTGGGCCGAGCTAGAGGTCGAAGTCAACTCGCGGCTGCGGCAGGCAGCGCTCCGCAACATTTGCACGTACGATCGACGTCAGCTGACGTCAGCAGCCATGGCGGGGGGGGGGCCAGTGTCTAAGTCCCGAGCTCCTCCCACCCCGCGCTCTGGTTTGGTTCCGTCCACGGCAGGTTGAGGGCGTAGGCCGGGCTAAGGAAGCAAAGGTTTAGGAGGTGGTCCGCGACGAGGGCAGCCGGGTGGTCATCCGCGGACTCAGCGGGACCCACTATATCGTGCATCGGGACAACGTGCAGCCGTTCGTTGACGGTGCCCCCCTACCGGACATGGCAAGTAGGGAGGGGCGGTTCCTGGAGGACGAAGTGGTGGATGCCGCGGAGGACTTGGACGAGGAAAACCATCCTCTCGCGGCCAGGGCGGCCACCCTGGGGCGACGGCGGACAACCCGCTAAGCCCGGAGACCCACGCGGGGAGGAGATGGGGGAGACCAGCAGTCCTCGGAGCGGACTTGTTTCGAGGGGAAGTGGGTGACACAGTCACAGTCGCCGACCCTCTCGCAATCGAATTTCCTTCGAAAACCGGATATTACATTGACCGTGCGGGTTCAAACCCACGGCGACACACATACGCGAAAAGGGGAGAAAAAAAGGGGGAGTTCACCAGGGAAGAACGACAGGCGGGAAAAGCAACGGACAACCGATGCCGACAGGGATGACGGGGCACGGCCAGGATCAGGGATGATGCTATGGACCAATCGATGGCCATCGACAACCACATACGGCCGACATAGCTTGGCCATCTGGCCGATGTGGTGCCATGACGGCATCGCCTGGGACCACCCAAGATGCAGGAAGGCGGGAAGACCCCAAGGAATAACGCTGCCCTCTGGGCCGCGCGACATGGTTAGGCTAGCGGTAGTGGACGGGATAGGATGGGATACAAGAGGATGGAGGATGATGATGACGATGATGTTCACCGGACTTGTGATTCTAGCGGAAGATTGACCCAGGATTCTTGACCATTGACTCGTGTTCTTGGCTAGTGTGAGTGTGCTAACGACTAACGTGGGCTGTGTGGAAGAGCAAAAAAAACGAAAAAGCATCCGTAGGGTGACGAAGGGTGACACTAGCACGGAAGAATGGTGCCCCACCTCCGGGAGCAGACAAAAGAGGCCCTCTCCCAAAGTTAGCGCTCATATGTGGGCGAGGTACTGACGCCCTGTTACTCCTAGTGATTGAAGGGCTTCAACTGGTGCCCGCTTGATTCATCAACATTTTATGATTCTACTTTGATTCCCTGCCTTTGAGGTCACCTGTTTGAGTTAGCGGCAAATCCGATTGGGACCATTGGACTTCGCTTGGTTTGTACTCCGTGAAGTTAGTGACTTATGTCCTAACATTGCGGTACGTCATCCACCCAATCAATGGGGACTTGCGACGGGAGACAGCAATTCGGATCGTCACTTTTGTTCCTCAAATGGTTGGATTTCTTTTTGGCTCGGACACGTGGAATTCAACCGTAGATTGCATCCTATTCGAGCTGAAGTACGATTTCACGTAACAATTCGATGTTACGTCTTGATTCTGGGCATTCGTTGTGATTGTGTGTTTTGATTCACGAAATGATTTTCCAACATTCCTGGAGGCCTGCCACGTAGGCAATTTGAGGCGTCGATGTCCAGTTGATCGACGGTGAATCACTCCATAATCACCACCAAATGCACCCTTGGAGTGGCGGATTCGTGCATATGAGCGAGACCTCGTAGAAATACTCGCAACGACTCGCCACTTCGCCACCCGACAAGTGATGCAAGAATCACTAGCAGTAACAGGGCGTCGGTTCAAGCCCATGGTGTTAGGCCAAGCGGAACGTAAGTAGTTCACAGGGATGAGGCGCGGGACAAAAGACGATACGAGAACTTGAGACAGTTAGATGATTCATACTAAGCAGTAAGTGTACTTTGATGACAAGTGTCGGGTGTATTGAGCACATATGTGCAATGTTGTGATTGAGAATGAAGCATAAGCTAGGTTTTCACCGTTCGAGCCGAGCGACGCATGCGAGGTCATGTTGTGAGTGGTGGATTCAAGAAGCTTCAACGAGAATTTGGGGGGCTTTGAGAATATTGCGATGCTTCTTCGTAATAGTCGAGTGTTGTCGAGAAGTCGACTGAACGATATCAAAACATTGATATGGTTCACGACAGTTTTGTTGACCCATCTGGAAGGTGGTCAAATTTGTCACAAACTTCTAAAATGGAACAACAGAGGGCAGCGCAGATGGCCAAACTGCCCTCGGCCAAACGACATAAAAAACTGGAAGTTGCTGTGTGGTGGGCCATGAATGTAGTAACAATAATGCACACACGCTAGTTTTGAGGACTCGTATACATCAGGGACGTAACACTTCCCCCCTTTTACTCGCGTCGTCTTCACGCTCAAGTAGCCATAGCTCAGTGGCGCAGAAATTAGCCTTCAATTAGATGATTGGCATCTTGGAGGTTGTCATAGGGCTCCCAGCTGTTGTGTGCGGCATCATAGCTGTGACATTTGTCCAGATACTCGATCTTTTTCCCATGGCGTCGATGTCCGAGGTACCTTTGGTCACGTACTCCGTATCCCCGTCTATTTGTAAAAGAGGTGGAGGTGCGACGTCGCTGTCGGGGAAGTCCGTGCCGGGGTCTCGGTAGTACTTGAGCAAACTGATGTGGAAGATAGGATGAATCACAATGCTGGCGGGTTCTCAAAGTCGTGTGATGACTGGGGTTTGCATTCACTCGATCTCAGACGGTCATAACCATCGGGGTTTGAGCTTTGTAGAGCCCTGTCCTTGGAGTTTGATATTCATCCAGCTGGGGCTGAACACGTCATCGCTACGATGTCGGTTGATTGCTCGCTTCATAGCTACTTGCGTCGTCGTGTGGGTCTGCCGTGTTTCCTCATAGATGCTTCCAAAGTCTCGCTTATGAATGTCAACAACGGGGATGTTGCTTTGACTTTTCATTCTTGTCAGTGTGACGAGAAGTTTGTCGTACACCACCTCGAAAGATGTTTTACCCATTGCGATGGAAGTGGCGGAGTTGTATGCGAGTTTGGTGATAGGTTTTTTTTGGTGTCCAATCAGTGTTGTGTGGCTTGCATAAAGTTCGGAGAAGTTGTTTGGGTTAGCTTGATTTGCCTGTCGGTTTGTAGATGGAACGTCGTTGATAACGTAACGCATCGTCATTTTGTGCTAAAAATGGCTAGTCAAGCGGCCGTCTCCATCGCTAATGATGGTACATGGCACTTTGTGCAGCCGTACAATCTAATGTAGAAATAGTCGTGCCATTCCTTCTGCAGCGACAATGGTTGTCGTCGGAACAAAGTGTGACATTTTGGAAAATCTGTCCATCACGACGAGGATGGCGTCATATCCCTCGAGGATGGCGGGTAGTCCCGTCACGAAATCCTTCATCCTCTTTTGGTCCACGGTTCCATTGGAACGGGTAGGGATTGGAGTAGACCAGGTGGGCGCGTGTGATGAGATTTTTGTCTCTGATAGGTGCTGCACGATTTACAGAAAGCTAAATGATCAGATTGCATCTTGTCCCACCAGCAGTATTTTGCTAGCTTTTCTCGTCTTGTCTTCACCAAAGTGTCCACCTGGAATAGTGTCGTGGAAGTTCCCCAATAGCATCTGTTGTAATTCCTTGTTTGGAGGAATGACGAACTGGCGAGTGAATCACCATCGCCAGTAGGGGTCGTTGAACCAAAACTTGGTTTTCTCATACCCGTCAAACTCCTCACAACGCTTCATGAATAACCTCGCGAGGTATGGGTCTCGTTCGATGAGAAGCATGTTGATCACAACCATTAAATCTGGTCTCCACTTTATAACATCCGCCAGATTTGTTTTTCCAGGCTGGTATGCAATGTCTTAGTCGAAGTTGAACTCAAGGAACTCCATCCATAATTTTTGTCAATGACTTATACTTGGCTAGGTCTTGAGATATTTCAAGGCGTGATGGTCAGTGCGGACGATGCATTGCCTGTATTCCAAGAAACATTGCCATGTTTTGAATGTATGCACGACTTCAAGCATCTCCTTCTCGTGCACAGTGTAGCTTAGTTCAGGTCCTCGTATTTTTCTTCACATGTATGTGACCGTTGTTCTCCATGGCCATTGAGAATGGCTCTGATGGATCGATCAGACGCATCGGTGGCCATGATGTAGTCCACTGTAGGATTCGCCAATCATAGGACTAGCGCCAAGGTCAGAGCATCTCTCAAGAGTTAAACACTTCTTGTTCAAGACCCCCCCCCCAATTCCACTCGGAGATTTTCTGGGTGAGATTGGAGAGAGGCATTGACACTTGGGTGTACTTCTTTACGAATCAACGACAGTAGTTACAGAAACCCAAAAAAAATTGATGTCTCAAACATTTATGGGCATTGGCCAATGAGTGACTGCATCCACATTTTTGGGTCCATAGTGATCAGTACGCAACCGATGATGTGGCCCAAAACCTCAATCAAATGGTGACCAAAGTCGCATTTTGAGAGTTTTCCAAAACAAATCTCTTTGTGAAACTTGTAGAATTTTTAGGAGATGTCCATTGTGCTCCTCCAGAGTGCAACAATATAAGAGGATGTTGTTAAGGTACACGACAACAAAGTTGTCAAGGTACGGGCTAAAATGTTGTTTATTGCTGCCATAAGTGTTGTAGGGGCATTTGTGATTCCTAACGGCATGACCGTGAACTCGAAGTACCCATATCTAGTGTGGAATGCTATCTTTTTTATGTCCTTATCAGATATGCAAATGTGATGATAGCCACTGCGTAGGTTGATCTTGCAGAAAACTTGGCCCCTAAAAAAATTCAGTTGATCAAAGCTTTCATCTGTTCACGGGAGGGTGTAGTGGTTCTTGATGGTAATGACCATCAATGCTCGGTAGTCCACGCACATTGGCATCTCCCCGGTTTTCATTTATGTGGAAAGGACATGTGCTGCATACGGTGAAATGGATGGTCTGATGAACCCCTGATCGAGTATCTCGTCCAACTTCTTCTTCAGTTCGGATAGCTCGTGATCACTCATCCGATAGGTACCCTTCATAATCGATCTGTTTCCCGGCTTCAGGTCTATCTGATGATCGATGTCATGATGTGGTGGTAAATCTTGAAGTAGCTCATCGGAAAACCCCTCGGAATCCCTCTATGAGCTCTGCGAACTCCTTTGGTACAGGTGTCGAGGTCATTGATTTCACCTTCACTGCTACAATTTTGTTCGCTTCCCCTGCTTCCATGTGGACTAGCCTGGCTTGGGCTTCACGTTTCAAGTATCGTTTGGCCACATCCAAAGACATCGGTTGGCTCTTTTTGGCTACCGCAACTTCCTCTACTGTTTCCACCTCTACTGCTTCCCATAACGGCTGCTGCATCGTGGGGTCACTCGACGGGAGGCAGGCGTTGCTTTTCACCATTAATGTTGATGTATCCTTTTCCGTTGCTCTTGTCGACCTGCAGATTATGCAGGTAAAGGAAATCTGACCCGAGGATGATTTTGTGATCACTCATTGGATAAGTCCACAAGACGGATACATGGCACATATCTCTGATTTGCAGCCATAGTGTTCGTGAAGTCGATGGATGTGCAATCATCCGTCAAAAGGGTTTTCCTTCAAATATTCCTAGGTTTTTCTGCAAACTTGGCTTCTGAACCATGTCGTTACTGACAAAACTGTGATAAGCTCCTCCGTCTAGTAATGCCGGAACTGTTTTGCAACTTTACAACACTTCGATTGTACTGGTAGTAGTATCGTTAGTTGGTTGTCATCGTATCCCTTGTCAAACTTCGCAATCTCGAAAACTCTCGTACGTGGTAACTTAAACTGCTGAGATGGGCGATCGATCGATACAGATTTTCCCAACCGGATAGGAGCCTCACCGTCTACTCTTGCCCTTTGTCCTTTCTCAACACTTCACTGTTTTTCTGCGACTGTCCCCCCCTTTTGGCTTGCTATTATCGCTTTTGGCAGTCGCTTGAGATATGACCTGGTTTTCCAGAATTTCAGCAGATCCGTTGATCGCGTTGATCAACATCGTCCATTTCCATTAGAGACAAGGTTTTTGCTGACTACGACTTCCCTGTGCCACGATAAGGATCATGGCCTTGAGGTCGCCAGCCCTTGGATTCTTGCATCCAAGTGTTGTAGTCGGCGCTGTCGATGTGGTCGGCTCCCATGATCATTCGCAAAAGGTCGTCTTGGATTTCGGAAATGGAAATTCCTTGTCGAATGCCTTGCTTGAGGCCGTTGTTGTAGTAGAAACGCAGTTCATTGGGGCGAGGTCACTGGCAGTGATCATTTCGTAGAAACATCGAGTGTACTTTGTTACGCTGGACTATTGATGTAGATATTCGAGTATTTACTGTGCGTCAAACGTCTCATTGAGCGTCCCAAAGCAAGCGAGGGTAGCGGGCATGAAGTCGCTCCACGCTTTTGGGGGCATGAGAGAGTCGTGTCACATTGGATGTATTTGCTTAAGAGGTAGTACTCCTGTGCTTGGCGAAGTGAGAGAGGTCGCAAGAGCCGTTCATCCAGCTCCACATGTCTCTTGTTGTCATTTCATGGCCTTTACATGAGACCACTAAGTTAAAGCCTTGCCATGTAAAAGCGAGGCCGCGAGGTCAAATTTCTTTCTGTAATTGACCATGGCTACGAACAAGTACACCTCGAAACTTGTCAGCCACATCCCCATCGTCGGTTTCTTGGAGTTTGCTGGGTGCAACAACTCAGGAAATGCTGGTCAAATCTGGATTCACTAGAGAGTTGCAAGTTCCTCTCGGTGAGTACTCCTTTGTGTGCACAAGAAAATGGAAGCTCTTCCATCACCGCGTTGATCTGCAGGATCAAAAATTCATTGAGGCTCTTGAGTCCCAACATTTTCCAGTACAGGTCTTTGTTGATTCGTGCTTGTCGGCCGGTGCCTCCCATCGTGCCAAGTGTCGTCCCAATGGTCTCTGATGTGGGCGAAGGGTTTGCCAAGCCCGATGGGTCGGTCACCAGATTGGCCGTCCGGTTCATCAGCATTGCACCATTCGTTGCAAAAGTTGTTGTTGCCCAATTCATCTAAAGAGCTTCTTTGTTCACGTGTTATTAATCCGCCATTACTGGAGTACTCACTGGGGAATGTTGCTCATTGCTGGGTGCGATCGCTTTGTTCCCCGTTGTCGTTGCGAATATCGCGACCTTCTGAATGGTGGAGATGTGTTGAGGACTTGTGCGAGGTTGTCACCAGGTAGTTAAATGTTGATGTTAATGGTTAATGTGTCTGTTGCCCCTCTAGCGCCGCTGCACTATGATACCAAATGTCGGACCAAGCGTTCAGACAAGTCGTTGAAAACAATTGTCTTCATGAAATGAGTTCTTTGAAGCTTAAGCTAGTGTTGTCAAATCAGGTTTCAAATGTCACGTTGTGCCTTTATATGAAAGAAGTCAAAGTCTACAGGTCTAACATCACACTCTAGTTGTTCTCCTTTGCACAAAATACAACAACCTACATCAGTTCAATGTGCCAGAACACCAGATTTGCGTCCAATGACGTTATCCAGCTCTCAAATCAAATCATGACAACTATGCATACACTCATTCATGGCATCTAGTTAACATCTTTTGTGCCAAGTGGACACGATGCACAATGGTATGTAAAAGGCTGCTAGTTGACGGGAGTTGATGGTGTCTTGTGAATCCATATTCTCATTTCATCGGGTAAATAGCTGTTGATATGAAGAAACTTATAAATCTGAGGCTCCCAAGACCCTCTTAAATACAGTTTCCTCCAACAAAGCAACAAAGAAAAGAGTTCGAAATCGGACCACATTTTCTTCAGAAGGGGATCTTTGGAGAGACTCTTGTCTGGATCTTGACAAGTGCTTGTGGCAAGTGGCACAAAACTATACAAAACAATCTCCAACTTAGCTTAATGGATGGAGAGTGTGGAGAGTTCGTCACTGCAGGCAACCTGGTCCTGCTCAAAGTACTGGTAGGTGATGCCCGAAGATTGGATGCGTTGGATGGGGCTCAGTCTGCAGATTGTGGAATGTGAGAGCATCAAGCACTTGCCCGCGCATGCTCTTGGAGTTCCTTTCCTGCAAAAGTGCGTGAATGCAACCGAAGACAGTGAAAAAAAATGACTGAAGTGCAGCTCAATAGTGGATCTTACTTACCCAACACGCTAGATCACACAAGCACCACGGCATTACAACGGAGCTGCAATTGGCACCGTGGTATGGCTTGAAGCTCTCCGAGCTCCTTTGGCATAGACCCCATGAAACACCCGCCCATGTGCCTTCCCCATTCCCCAAGACTACCTTTCTGTGCCGCATCGTGCCGTCAATCGTGCACACCGCTTCAGAATTGCGATTTTGAGAATAGAACCGGAACTGCAGTTTCGGTTCCAGCTCACAAGAAGAAGTGCCATTCCGGTTCCAGAATCACGATTCAAGGAATTGCGATTCTGCTCACCATTCAGTGGCCGATGATTGAAACCCACAACAGTGCCCGAACACTACCGGCAGCGCGACAGTGCCCAAGCTATGATTCAGGCTCCATTCACGGGCCTGAATCACAGCCAAGAGCTAATCCACTTGGTCGTGGAATCAAACTCCGCTGAAGTCCACCACAAACTGGAGTCGAGCGAAACTCATACAATTATTATGCTACACAACTGTTGTCTCCACGCCACCCCTCTTCCGGACCCGGGTTGTAGAACCTCGATTCTTGGACTGTTCCAGAATCTTGGAACTGGAATTGCGTTTCCGATTCTAGAACTGGAATGGCAGTTCTGGAACTTCGACCCCTGGAACCTGTGTGCACCCCTACTTGCCATACCACCCTCCTGCACCAGTTTCTGCCCACCTCCATCCCCTCCCCCCCCCTCCCCCCCCCCTGCCCCCCTCTGCCCCCCGCAGCCACCTACTTGTCTGCAACATCCCTCCTGCCAGCCCACAAGTCTATCCATTCCCTCATCCAGAATAGCTGAAGTACGGATTTATGGAGGGAGAGAGTGACATGATGAACGGAGAGAGAGAGAGAGAGAGAGAGAGAGAGAGAAGGGGGGGGGGAAGGAGGGGTTGAATGAGGGAGGGCGGGAGGAAGGGATCAATAGAGTGAGTTAAGGAGGGGGGTAAAAAAAGGAGGAAGGGAGGGAGGCAGGGAGGGGATGAGTGAGGGAGTAAGGGATGGAGCGAAGGAAGGAGGGAAGGAAGGAGGGAGGGAGGAAGTGAGGGAGGGAGGGAAAGAGGGAACAAGCGAGAGAAGGAACGAGGGGGGGGGGAGGGAGGGAGGGAGGAATGGGGGAAACAAGGGGTGAACAGACGGGAGGACAGATGGACAGGCAGATGGACACATGCATAGAGAGACAGGGATAAGAACAGACGGGTGGAAGAAAGGAAAGTCAGCTGGAAGTGTAGATGGACTTGTGGACATGGCAGACGGACTGGTAGAAATGGCAGACGGACTGGTGGACATGGCAGACGGACTGGTGGACATGGCAGACGGACTGGTGGACATGGCAGACGGACTGGTGGACATGGCAGACGGACTGGTGGACATGGCAGATGGACTGGTGGACATGGCAGACGGACGGGCAACTGGGCAGACACAGGGGTGCACGGATAGAGGGTCGGGCGGACGGATGAAAGAGGATGGGCGGGTTAAGACAGACGGAGGGATAGACAAATAGACAGACGGACAGACAGACAGCCAGAAGGACAGACGCACGGACGGACGGATGGACGGCGGGACGGTCAGATGGACAGACGGACAGACGGACAGACGCATGGACGCACGTACGCACGGACGGACGGACAGACTGACAGATGGACGGACGGACGGACGGACGGACGGATGGAGGGACGGACGGACGGACGGACTGACGGACGGACGGACTGACGGACGGACGGAGGGACAGACGGACGGACGGACGGAAGGACGGACGGACAGACGGACGGATGGACAGACAGACGGACGGACGGACGGACGGACGGACGGACGGACGGACGGACGGACGGACAGACGGACAGACGGACGGACGGACGGATGGACGGACGGACAGACGGACAGACGGACGGACGAACGTGCGGACGGACGGACGGACGGACAGACGGACGGACGGACAGACAGACAGAGGGACAGATGGACGGATGGACGGATGGGCGGATGGGCGGACGGACGGATGGTCTGACTGACGGACAGACGGACGGATGGACGGACAAACTGACTGGCTGAACGGACGGACGGACGAACGTGCGGACGGACGGACGGACAGACGGACGGACGGACAGACGGACTGACGGACAGACAGACAGAGGGACAGATGGACGGATAGACGGATGGGCGGACGGGCGGACGGGCGGACGGGCGGACGGGGTGACGGGCGGACGGACGGATGGTCTGACTGACGGACAGACGGACGGATGGACGGACAAACTGACTGGCTGACGGACGGACCGACATATGGGGGGACTGAAGGACAGAGAGACAGAAAGAGAGCTGTATTGTACTTATGATCAGGAAGATTTTGTGTGGGGAGGGGCGGGGGGGGGGGGGGGGGGGGGGGGGGGGGGGAGACACAGGGTGAGAGTGCGATGCATGTACTTACCTTGGAGCCACATGTATCCACATGTTGCAGTATGCGTAACGGTTGCCATTGCCTTTGAACGGCTGGTGTGCTACATTGCACAACTGTTGACACTGTGAAGGTTTAGCGGCTGCAGTCACATTGTTGATGGAGTTGATGAGGTAGTTGTGCTTGAGAACCTGCGAGCACATGTGAAGAGAGAGTTACAAGAAACATACCACCTGCTTCCTTTCACTACAATGGAACCTTCTTGCTTTCACTGAAATGGCACCTGCTTCATGGTTCAGCCTGCTTGGCCATCTTGCAAAGTGGCTGTGAACAGAAGGGGAGCGAGCAGGAGGAGGTGTCTGCAAGCTCAAGCAAGCCCAAGCTACCCCGTGGCCATTGTGAGCAAGGCTAGGAAAACACGAGGATGCAACGAGGCAAAGTAAGCCTGAGCAGGCCGTGGCAAGCCCAAGCATGCCTGAGCAACCTGGATCAGGCCGTAGTAGTCCAAGCAAATCGGATCAAGCCAGAGGAAGCCAATGCAAGCCCCAGCTATCCTGTCCGGTCCTCATCAGGTCCACACCGGCCCAAGCCCGAGCCGGAACTTTGCATTTGTTTCATCCCAGGTGATTTCCTGTGTGCAGCTGAACCAAGGAGTTGGTCCCCCTGGAGAAATCCTGTGAACGAAATCATGCGGCAATGGGCACCTGAGACAAGCCGGGGCACCTGAGACAAGCCGGGGCACCTGAGACAAGCCGGGGCACCTGAGACAAGCCGGGGCACCTGAGACAAGCCGGGGCACCTGAGACAAGCCGGGGCACCTGAGACAAGCCGGGGCACCTGAGACAAGCCGGGGCACCTGAGACAAGCCGGGGCACCTGAGACAAGCCGGGGCACCTGAGACAAGCCGGGGCACCTGAGACAAGCTGGGGCACCTGAGACAAGCCGGGGCACAGAGCACAGGCGGCGGGTTTCGCTTTGGGGTGGTAGTAGGCTTTGGCGCAGCGCCTACACATTGACTGGCGCGTGTAGCCTTGCCGGCAGTCGGTGCACGCCGACGAGTCCTGGAAGAACGCGTTGCAGCGACAGGATGGCAGCGCGAAGACGGGGTCGGCCACACACGTGCCGCGGCCGTGGCAGTCCGCTTCACAGCCTGAACATCCCCTGCACAGCAAGCAGGGAGTTGGACGCGATCAGACTCGCACGTGAGCGTTCCGCTTCACAGCCACAGCATCCCGTGTGCGGTGAGTAGCAGTGAGTTGGGAGCGGGCGGGGAGTGCCACGCGTTGCATGCGGTCAGTGCATACGACGCCGAGTCTTTGGAGAACATTGTCAAACGTCGAGTCTTTGGAAAACGTTGTCAAGCGTTCAAGAAAGATTTGACCCTGCAATGAGACGGTTTAGGATGACTCACGAGCAGTTGCGATCCACTGAGTTGCGTGGAGGAGCACGCACGCCACGGGGTGCAGGACCGGGGCAAAAGCTCAAGGACGCAAGATAGCTCCCCATCCAGAAGAGTACATTGTCCGAGGAGCGATGCCGCCTGGGGTTGGCGACGTTGCTGCGGAAAGTGCACTGGCAGAACTTGTACGCGCCCTTGGCCCACTGCCCCGTGGCCGCAACGGCACCGCCGCGGCCGTTGGTTGCGGAGTTGGCGGCGAAAGTGGTGTTGATGGCTGTGAGAGTGGCTGCGGTTGTGGCTATGGCTCCCCCACTCACTGCGGACAGCAGAAAGCAAGCGTGGAGGGATAGGGGGGTGGAGGGGCAGAGCAGGGCTCTGACAGTCTGGAATATAACAAGCCTGAGCTCCTTTTCCGATCTTTTTTGGGAGGTGGGGGGGGGGGGGGGGGGGGGGGGGGGGGGGACGGGCAGATGATCCCGGCAGGAATCCTAATCCCTTCCCTACCAGCTGGATTTGATTTGAAGGGATAGGTGAGGTGCAGCTCAGTAGCAACCATGGTTCTATTGCAGCCGATAGCCGCAGAGTTGGTTGCAGCCATAAGTTGCAGAGTTGGTTGCAGCCATAAGTTGCAGAGTTGGTTGCAGCCATTAGTTGCAGAGTTGGTTGCAGCCATAAGTTGCAGAGTTGGTTGCAGCCATAAGTTGCAGAGTTGGTTGCAGCCATTAGTTGCAGAGTTGGTTGCAGCCATAAGTTGCAGAGTTGGTTGCAGCCATAAGTTGCTGAGTTGGTTGCAGCCATAAGTCGCAGAGTTGGTTGCAGCCATTAGTTGCAGAGTTGGTTGCAGCCATAAGTTGCAGAGTTGGTTGCAGCCAT
>SZWC01008103.1:65198-81200 GCA_023375785.1 Penium margaritaceum
GGTGCGAGTGGGCCGGTGCACTGTGCACCCACGTGCATTGCACTGTTGCACCACAGCTTGTGGTGCACAAGGAAAGAGTACGATAGTGCATTGCACTGTTGCACCACAGCTTGTGGTGCACAAGGAAAGAGTACGATAGTGCATTGCACTGTTGCACCACAGCTTGTGGTGCACAAGGAAAGAGTACGATAGTGGGTTGCACTGTTGCACCACAGCTTGTGGTGCACAAGGAAAGAGTACGATAGTGCATTGCACTGTTGCACCACAGCTTGAGGTGCACAAGGAAAGAGTACGATAGTGCATTGCACTGTTGCACCACAGCTTGTGGTGCACAAGGAAAGAGTACGATAGTGCATTGCACTGTTGCACCACAGCTTGTGGTGCACAAGGAAAGAGTACGATAGTGGGTTGCACTGTTGCACCACAGCTTGTGCACAAGGAAAGAGTAGGATAGGATAGTTGGTCGCTCGTGAAAATGTTGCTCCAGGAAGCAATGCAGGACAGGGGCGAGAAATCCTGCCCTGCCCTGCCTTGTCCGACAGGGCAGGGCAGGGCAGGGTGCCTGGGCGTTTCAGAGGATTCAGTCTGCTCGAGGGCAGAGCAACACAGGTGCTCCACCCTCGAGCCACACTAACAGCCTGCACCAGCAGCAGAGGCGGCGACGGCGGCGGCGTGGCGGCAGCGGCAACAGCAGCAAAACTATCAGCAGCAGAAGCAGCATCAGAGCAGCATTAGCAGGAGGAGAACCAGCAGCAGGAGCTTCAGCAGCAGAAGCTTCAGCAGCAGCAGCAGCAGCAGCAGCTTCGTGGCAGGCAGGACCAACTGATTAGGTCATAGGCAACCATCCAGTCGGCAGCGGTGGCAAAAACCAGTGATGACGTGAATTCAACAACATCTACTTGCCTTGTTTCATTTTCATTTCATCGTCAATGTCCACGGCATGGCAGTATTGTAATTTCTTAAACGTTTTGCAAAACGTTTAAGAAATTACAATCTTGCCTTGTTTCATTTTCATTTCATCGTCAATGTCCATGGCACGGCAGTGGTCGGCCATCCCACACCCCAACGTCCTGCCACTCAAAGGAGATCATTGGACGTTACTTTGACGCTCGACACGGCTCAACCACAAAAGCGGGGAAATGAGGGGGTAAGGAGGGGGNCCAACAGCAGCAGCGCACGGTGTAAGTGGGCGCCAACAGCAGCAGCGCACGGTGTAAGTGGGAGCCAACAGCAGCAGCGCACGGTGTAAGTGGGCGCCAACAGCAGCAGCGCACGGTGTAAGTGGGCGCCAACAGCAGCAGCGCACGGTGTAAGTGGGAGCCAACAGTAGCAGCGCACGGTGTAAGTGGGAGCCAACGGTAGCAGCGCACGGTGCGAGTGGGCCGGTGCACTGTGCACCCACGTGCATTGCACTGTTGCACCACAGCTTGTGGTGCACAAGGAAAGAGTACGATAGTGCATTGCACTGTTGCACAACAGCTTGTGGTGCACAAGGAAAGAGTACGATAGTGCATTGCACTGTTGCACCACAGCTTGTGGTGCACAAGGAAAGAGTACGATAGTGCATTGCACTGTTGCACCACAGCTTGTGGTGCACAAGGAAAGAGTACGATAGTGCATTGCACTGTTGCACCACAGCTTGTGGTGCACAAGGAAAGAGTACGATAGTGCATTGCACTGTTGCACCACAGCTTGTGGTGCACAAGGAAAGAGTAGGATAGGATAGTTGGTCGCTCGTGAAAATGTTGCTCCAGGAAGCAATGCAGGACAGGGGCGAGAAATCCTGCCCTGCCCTGCCCTGTCCGACAGGGCAGGGCAGGGCAGGGCAGGGCAGGGCAGGGCAGGGCAGGGCAGGGCAGGGCAGGGCAGGGCGGGTTGCCTGGGCGTTTCAGAGGATTCAGTCTGCTCGAGGGCAGAGCAGCACAGGTGCTCCACCCTCGAGCCACACTAACCGCCTGCACCAGCAGCAGAGGCGGCGACGGCAGCGGCGGCGGCGTGGCGGCAGCGGCAACAGCAGCAAAAATATCAGCAGCAGAAGCAGCATCAGAGCAGCATTAGCAGGAGGAGAACCAGCAGCAGGAGCTTCAGCAGCAGCAGCTTCAGCAGCAGCAGCAGCAGAAGCAGCAGCAGCTTCGTGGCAGGCAGGACCAACTGCTTAGGTCATAGGCAACCATCCAGTCGGCAGCGGTGGCAGAAACCAGTGATGACGTGAATTCAACAACATCTACTTGCCTTGTTTCATTTTCATTTCATCGTCAATGTCCACGGCATTGCAGTATTGTAATTTCTTAAACGTTTTGCAAAACGTTTAAGAAATTACAATCTTGCCTTGTTTCATTTTCATTTCATCGTCAATGTCCATGGCACGGCAGTGGTCGGCCAACCCACACCCCAACGTCCTGCCACTCAAAGGAGATCATTGGACGTTACTTTGACGCTCGACACGGCTCAACCACAAAAGCGGGGAAATGAGGGGGTAAGGAGGGGGAGGGGGGGGGATGGAATGCTCACCTGGAACTTGGAGAGAGTCGGCTTGATCTTCCTCAAGATCTCCACAGTGGGCAGAAGAAACGCAAGGGTCTTGCCGGACCCCGTCACCGCCTCCACCGCCACGTCCTTGTTGCAGCACAGCAGCGGGATGGTGGCGGACTGCACGGGCGTGGCGTGCGACAGGCCCTGCGCGGACAGAACTCCCAGACTCTCCGGACATAGGGGAGGCTTGAGCTCCGAAAACGTTGTCGCGGGCGCCATGACGGGCTTGCTTGCTGTTCGTCGCGTAGGGCTGCCCCGCCCCCTAGCAGACGTGTCACCTCCTCCTCCTCTCAGAAACTACTCGGCCGCACTGTCCTGCAGTGCGCTGCCCCGCCTTGCCCCAGGCACGGCTGCTCAAGCCCACGAACGCTGCAGGTTTGTCACACCAGTCGTCGTGCGCTCTTGATCCTCTGCTATAAAGTTGTTAGCAGGTCAACAAGCCGGAAGAGCCTCTGCATGCAGAAGTTGTTTGGGTTACGTAGTTACCCTTCACAATCGTTTCGTAACCAAAAGATGTTGCAATAAAATCTTTGGTCAATTTCTTCGTTAGTTGATAACACAGCTTATTTGTCCTAGTTGTCCGGTCACAACTTTTTTAGTATAAGTAGCCCCGATCTCTGAGTGCTAGATAATCCCTTTGTCATCGACGATTTACAAATATCCAATTTAATGTCTAAAACTAGGTGAGATCTTTCTAAACTAAAACAGTTTTCCCAGGGATACCTAGCTCTATATCAAAGTACAGAACCATTTTCTAGGCAAACCTAAGCCCTATAAAGGTCTAGTTAGAACAAATTTTTACTTCAAGAAAAGAGAACTGGTGATTTCTTTCCAGTTTTTTATTTTACTTAAAAAATAAAATATATCATATTGATTCAGTTCAATCAAACTATTGGTTCTTTACATCAGTTTGTATATTGATGAGGATTTAAAAACTACTAAAATAGAACAACATTGTAAAAAACATTTTGAAATTTACAAAATTAATCGATATTCCTGATGATATGAAGAATTCATAAACAAAAACATAAACTTTTTCTTTGCGGGAAAAAGAAAAAACATAATTCAAAATTAGTGGGAAATTCAAGATTATATCATTAAAATACTAAATCTCCTATACCAAAACTTACTACTACTTAGATTAGAAAATTTGGTGTCATGGTTTTTGTTCCTATTTTTTAACTTATCCTAGATTCAGAAGCTTTATGAAAAAATGAAAGAATTTCAACACTTCTATACATTTTGCATCACTTACTAAAAATTGATAATCAAACACTATTTAACCACAAATTATTTTTACAGATTCAATTGCATGGATCATGCAACGTTTACACCCTCGGCTTTTTTTACACAACCATGAACATCTCATCCTTGAGGAAAGATTCAAGACAATGTGTCCATTTCATTTTTTGATTAAATTAAATTCATGAACCCTAGCTTTGCAATCATAAACTTTATGTTTGAATGATGTAAGTTTGAGTTTTCCATGTAACTATTATTCTTTTCTTTCCTTTTCCTTAAATCATACTTCATTATTTTACATTTGGATTCTTGAATTCATTGGAACAATGATTATCATAATTATATATTTTTTGTTTTTGAAGTTTTTTATTGTAACATCTGGAAATCTTCCTTAAATTTGAAAAACAACTTAAAATATGAATAGATTACATAATTGAATGAAAATTATATATGTTATTTTCATTTTATCTTCCTTGTCATGAACAATGGACAAAATGCCCAAATTTTGTATTTTTTTAATTTAAACCTGTGTGTTTACTAGACCTAGATTGGGATTAGGCCTACCAATAAAGTTATTCCCTACTAAAATATAGATCCTATTATCTCTTGGAAACATTTAATGCTCAACAAAGATATCTAGTATTCTGGAGAGAATAAATTGAAGATTTGTACATTGGGTGTGACAAAGTGATCTACTAGCGCTCAAAGATCAAGGCTACTGATTGCAAAGAAATTTGGTGGCTGGAGAACTAGGATAAAGAAGTTGTGAGTTGAATCACTTAAGACAATAAACTGTTGAAATTTGTGGCTTACAAACAGTCGGCCCAAAAATCTTGATCGGTGGATTGGTCATTTTTTGGAAGGATCCACCGTGACAAAGAAAATATTTCGGCGGATGTAAGAATCATAGTCAGAGTGCAAGTCTTGTAGATTTTCTACAAACAATGAACTGGACATCATGGAATCAACAAATGTATGCCAATCAAGAAGACAAGTACTGTAACAGCTCTTGGTTATTTTGCGAGTAACTATGTGTTGAATTTGGGATGGAGGCAGCAAGGGTTGGGACTCTTGCTACTAGGATCTTTGGGTGATGAGCAGACAGCTTGTACAATAGCAGGGAAAGGATTGGGGAATTTGGACTTAAATCTTGATTGATGTACAGTACAAGTATGGTACATGGAAAAGACAAGCACACTAGGCTAGCACAACCCCTGGCCCACAGAGGGGCAACGCCTTGCTAGGCCATACAAGGCGTCGTGGCAAGGGTCTTGGCGCAGTCTTCAGGTTGACTGGCCTCCAGGGCAGCCTCCACCCAGGCTGGCAAGCCTTGCCAGGCTTACAGGGGCCTTGGAGGGATCTCCAGCAGAGTCTTGGTCAGAAGCTGCAGAGTTAGAGTCTTGAGCAGGGCAGATGTCTGGCAGCGTGATGAGATAATCATAACTTAGAGGGGCTTCCCCTTTTTTACTTGAGGTCCAGGCAAGTTGACCACCCGAAGGAGAAGCTTCCTTCAGGTGGTTCAGGTCAGCTGCCCCTTGTGACCTGAAAAGGGGAAACTTCCTCCAGGAGAAGCTTCCAGTAGTATAGAGTTTATTGCTAGCACCTGAATAGGATCAAGAGGAAGCTTCCTCCTTGAGGAAGCTTCGGCAGGTGTTCAGGTGCAGCTTCCCCATGAGGTTGCTTGCCCTTCAGGCCTTCGTCTGACGGCCGCTGATCTAACGATGACGAAGCATCAGGGCCGCCGATCAGGTGTCCCCTGAAGCTCGCCTTTGACTCGTCCATGCACATTGACTAGCCTCGGCTCCTCGCATGAGGATGCTGATGCAGTACAGACCTGATGTTCAGGGTGCATGCCGCCTGCCCAGTCAGCTCCGATGTTCCCTGACCAGGGTCGCTGCGTAGTGCTGCGCAACGAGTAGCTCCCCTCCTTCCCAGAGCTAGCTAGGGGCATGCGCAACCCCCTTGCGCATGCCAGCACTCTCATAGTACACACCAGGCCCTTTAGGAACCCTCAGAGCTGGTTGCCAGGATCTATCTGACCCGTACCGGTGAATATTCCCAGTAGGTCGTGAATCCGGGAATTTACCGAAAAATCCGTATCTTTCCGTACAAAGCTCCGATTGCCGTGCCATCTGCGCCCACTCGTACATTTTCCACCAGCGTAGTAATCGCAGCACTCAACACTCCCCCTCGATTGGTGTGCTGGTGATTTGAGTTGTGTCACACCTACGCACTCCCAAAAAATTCCTCGAGTGACTCCCAGAAATCTTCGTCAAGGAAATGGAGCTGAGTATCCTCCTTACTGAGTGGAAAGTCCGGGAAATTGTCGATATCTGCTTCTGCACCGAAGGAAAAAAAATTATCCTCTTGAATGGGTATCGGGGTCACTTCCTGACCTGTTTCTGGGCTTTCGGTCAATAATTCCTGCAAGCTGACATACCCAAAAATCGCCGGGTCGAGCTCGAGCCACTCTAGAAAATCGTCGCTTGCCTCATGCAGAAGCAACTCCTCATGTTGCTCCTAGCGACTAGGCACTACATGATGACCATGGCCCCCATGCTGCTTCCTCCAACCTTCCTGCTCCTTTTTAGGTGGAGAATCCTCTCAGAATATATTTCTGGGTCGTTTCTTGACTTTCCAGTCGCCTACACAGTACAGAAGCCATCTGGGAGGCTGTTGTGGCAGTCACTGTCGTTTTCAGTTGCGAGCAGCTTGTTTTCCCCAGTAACTGCCACTGTACTATTGCTCTGTTGCTGAAAGACCTGATTTTCTCCTTGCTGTCCGCGAAGTGTCGACTGGAAACCATAATTCTTGCTCAAAGTATCCGCAATGGTCGTTCGTGCGCTCGTCCACCGAATCTGGGGTGCCGCCGCCGATTTCGCGCGAAGTGGGGAGGCCCCGTTTTGGTAGGCCGCAGCTCTGTGCGTTGGACACAGTTCTACGGGTGAGACTGTCACCGCCGCATAGTCGAGTAGGCACATCGTGCACATCGCGGTAGTGGCTCTCTCTCGCTTAGCCTCCTCCTCCTGTCCGCCGGCTTCGTCTTGTTGCCCGGCGGTTTCGTCTTTTTCTCCGTTAGCTTCGTCCTTTCCTCCGCCGGCTTCGTCCTGCTCTGTGCCGCCGCAGAGTTTCTTGCTTGCGAGCTGGGCATGCTTAGCGAGCGGGCCCTCTTCTCGCTCCCCCTCGCGTGCTGACGTTAGCATTGAGGATTGCGAGCGAGCGGCTGCTTGCTCGCTCGCTCTCTTTTTTTTCCCTTTTCTCCCTCGGTTGCTTGCTTGCTTTCACCGCCCATCTGCCGTGGCTGTTCCGAACCTACAGCTACGCTAGCTGCGCGAGCAGCATTTGCTGCTTCGGCTGCTCGCATATGTGCGGCAAGCCTTTTTTGTCTTGTCCTCCAAGGTCGAGATTCTGGTCTTCACCGTTTTCGACTGCGCCGCAGTTGGTTTTAATTGCGACAGGTCTTGCTCTAGCAGTTAGGGATTCTGTTTTGCCGGCAGATCCTTCATTAGAAACTGTTGTAGATGGCAACAAAGGCTCAGCTGTAAGAAGTTGTAAATCAGAATGCTGCCCTTCTCCACCTTGAACAATCTACTGTGGTGCTTTTGGCGCTGTGGTGATGAGTTGAAGCCCGCTGAAGATTTCATGTTCCTCCGAAGAGGTAACTTTCGGAGTCGATGTTGCAATTCGCCCCGCACCATCCCGCGGTCCATGATAACCGCGGCGACTTGTGGAGCGCCCATCTGCAGCTGGAGAATCTGCCGGTCTTTTAGATGTTGCGTGAGCAAATCCGCTCACACGTGGAGACCGCCGATGCCCTGCACTTGCATTTCCTCTGCCTGCCACTGTTTTTATTACGTGCACCATGAAGCATGCGATATTCGCGTGCATAAAGCAGGCTTTCGCCATGGCGGAGCTTTGCGTGTTTGACTTTCGCGTCCCGTCCACGATTGGTCGCTTCCGCACATACTGTGAGAGGGCATTGGAGGTGAGACCACACTACTCCGCATACCTGTAGAACACGTCCTTTGGGACGCTCTTCGTCAAGAAATCCACTGCTTGGCTGGTTCCCGGCACATGTACTAGCTCGACTGTGCCATCGTGGACTTTTGAACGAATCCAGTGCCCACGAATTTCGATGTGCTTTGTTCGACCCTGGAACTTCGTCGAGTTTGCGAGGTCTATCGCAGACTTGTTGTCGACGAAAATCTTTGTCGGCTGTGCTTGAGGAAAGCCAATGTCTTCCAAGAGGTTGCGAAGATAAGTGACCTCCTGTGCAGCTGCAGTGGCTGCCACATACTCAGCTTCTACGGAGCTGAGTGTGATAAGGTTCTGTCGCTTGCTGGGCCAGGACACCGCTCCTCCACCGAGCAAGCACACAAAACTCGTAGTACTACGACGGTTTTCCTCTGTGCCTCCAAAATTTGCGTCGACATAGCACTCGAGGTCGAGGCTGTCAGTCGTTCCAAAGAGCAATTTTTCGTCTCATGTAGTTTTGAGGTAGCCCACAGCCTTGTCCAGCTCCTTGCATGCTCCCTCTGTACACGTCTTGTTGCCGCGTGCCAAGTTGCTTACGGCGAACTGCAAATCTGGCCGTGTGCAACTTGCTACGTGCATCAGTGAGCCGACTCTGGTGCGATAGTCGATCTCGCTCCTCCCCAATTGTTCCTGATGCGTCAACGACTGTTGTGACAGAGCTATTGGCACGTGCCGATCTGGGATGTTGAAATGTTTAGAAACCTTCCGGGCGTAGGTCTACTGGCTCAGGCGAAGCGTCTGTGCTTCGCGGTCCCGTTCAATGTTCATGCCTAGGTTGTACTCAAAACTAGGCATGAGGGTCACGTTGACCTCTTTTGCCATGGCGTTTGCCGTGGCCTTGATGAAGTCTGCCGACGGCCCAATGATTAGGAGGTCGTCGACGTAGACTAGCACGTAGCAGTCTGGCCTTGCCTCAGGACATGGCCGGTGCAAGTAGAGGCAGTCATCGTAGGCCGATGCCTCAAAGTCCAATGACCGTAGGATGCTTTGCAGCTTCCTATACCAAAGCAGAGGGCTTTGCTTCAGTCCGTAGAGACTTCTCACAAGATTGCATACTCTGTTTCTCCCGTCGTCGTAGCCTTCCGGTTGCTTCATGTAAACTGTCGTATCCATTTCGCCGTACAGGAAGGCATTCTTGACGTCGAGCTGCTGCACCTCGTAATCCATCACTGCTGCAACTGCTAACATGATGCGAGCGGTGGTGTAGCGGCTCACGGGGGTGTAGGTCTCGAAAAATTCCTTTCCCTCAACTTGCGTGAACCCCTTTGCCACAAGGCGAGCCTTGAACTTGTCGATGCTTCCATCAGCTTTTGTCTTGACGCAAAACACCCACTTCACCCCGACCGGGCGACAGCCGGATGGAAGCTCCGTGAGCTTCCAAGTCCCTTGATCCATGAGACTCTGGTACTCGCCGTCCAGTGCTACTTTCCATTTCGCAGCGTGCTCGCCTTGCAGGGCTTCTTTGAGGGTCTTCGGCTCAGGCGGCAAATCGCTTGCTGAGACGAGAGCCGCGAGGTGTGTTGTGGTGAAGTTGGCAAAGAAGTCCTCCGCTTCCTTGTAGACTGAATAGGCAGTGATTGCCATGTTTGCGTTCTGGTTCTCCTGCTCTTCTTCCTACTGCAAATGTTGTCGTAAGAGGCGCGTGAGGCGCCCCAGATGCCCAGCAGCGCAATCATGTGGTTTTCCCGGCGCATGCGCACCATCCTCCACTACCACGGTCTTCATTTTGTCATGGGGTACTACGAGCGGCTCATGATCAGCGGCGTTCGTCCTGGCGAGCATCGAGGGCCACACACGGGGCCACCGGCTGCTGAACGGCTTGATCGAGATCAAGAAGGGTGAGTGGCGCACTGGCCGCTTCCCCCTCGTCTAGCGTCTCCACATAGGAGTCGTAGAAAGTCTGGAGTAGAGCAGGCTCACTTGACTGCTTCGCCTCCCAAGCGGAGCGCGTAAGGTTCTCAAAGAAGATGGCGTCTCTACTGGTGATGACGCGATGAGAGTCCACGTCATAGAACTCCCACCCCTTCATGTTAGGGCTTTGTCTGAGGAAGACACCCCATGTTGCTTTGTCCGCCAGCTTTCGCCGACGCTCCGTTGGGACATGGAGCAGTGCCATGCACCCACAGGTCCGTATTGTGGTGATATCAGGCTTGTCATCATGCCATGCCTTGAAGGGTGTCACGCCTCGTAACAACACGTGTGGCACGCGGTTGCATACCCACACTGCTTGCCATAGTGAAAATGGCCACCACGAGTTGTCGAGCTGTGCACCTAGTAGCATCGACTTCAGCGTCTCTTACATTGTGCGGTTCGCTCTCTCCGCTACTGCATTTTGCTACGATGTGTATGGCGTGGAGAACTACTGCACAATGCCAAGATCCTCTAGCTGAGTTGCAAACTCTATGCTGGTTTACGCGCCAGCACCGTCTGAGCGTAGAACCTGTAGTTTCTTGTTGCTTTGCCTTTCGACCATTGCGAGCCACTTGAAGAATAATGCGGGAGCTTCGTCCCTCGTGCGGAGTGGATGGCTCCACACCATTCTTGTGGCATCGTCAACAAACAGTAGAAAGTAGCGATGCCCTCCGTAGACTGTGGCAGTTGGTAGAGGTCCACATATGTCTGTGTGGACGAGCTTCAGCTTGTGAGTGACGTCGCACTTTGTAGCCGCAGGAAACATCTGTCGTGGCAGTTTGGCACGCACGCAGTCTTCACAAGGTTTAGCTGCGTCCTTGCTGCCGTTGTCCTTGAGACTAAGACCATTGACTTGCTTGTTCTTGTGCATTGTCTGTACGATCTGGTTGCTGATGTGGCCAAGTAGTTTGTGCCACAATTCAAGGTCTGCGCCAGTTGCCTGGTGGAGACTTGCTGCTGCGAAGGGCGTATCTGGCCCTTTCGTTGGAGCTGGTGCTACAAAGTTTAGCTCTATCATGCCGTGCGGAAGAAGGCGACCTTCGGCAAAGGTCTCGCCTTCACGTCTCTTCAGGGTGACATGTTGTCCGTTGCTGACGATCCGCGCACCCCTCTTCATCAGCTGCCCGAGTGAGAGGAGGTTCACCGCGATCTCAAGTATGTACAACACGTCCCCAAACTTGATTTGAGCACCGTCGTATATGATTTTTCTTTCGTCAAAGAAGGGGTGTAGAAGGAGAGGATTTTGCTTTGTGCCTCAGAGGTGATGGGCCGCGTTTGGAAAAGGTTTTCATATTTATTTTATGGCAATAAGCACGATACCATTGACGTCAAAGGCAGGTGGGCCATGTTGTGGTAGGAGAGCATTGATGCATGTGGTGGATAACCATTTTTATGTGAGAGATTTAAGAACGTGGTGGGGTTGGTAATTTTCGTGATGCAACAATATTGGAGCTTGGAGGAGCAAACTTCCAAGGTCATCATTTCAGTAGGATTTCAGTTGGGAGGCCAATAGACTGAGGCAACCTTTCCATTCATGGTTACTGGGCTGGACAGGGACAAGTCGACTAAGGCGGGCAAGTCAATTGTTTAAGTGTGCAAGAGTACATCATCATCTGGTGACTTCATTTTTGGCGTAACAAATGGAAAAACTCCACAACTTCTTTTAAGTCGACCCAAGATTTGAGCTCCTCTTTAGAAGAGCACAAGATGGATCTAATCCCAAAAAGACAGCCATCCTGTTGCAAGAGAGAGATGTTAAGATGACAGGTGCCCCCGCCAAAAACATGTGAAGGGTGAAGGAGGGAGGTAATGGGGATGTGTGTATGGTCCAAGAGACCGGTGGGCGTGGGTACGTGTTCATGGTCAGTGACGTGAGAAAGGAGGCGGTGGGAGACATAGATTCGGTCGATGCAACATGAAGACTGGTGCAGTGGGGATGTGTATGTGAACTCGAACTCGTTTGGGTATTTTGTTTGGAAAGCACCATTGAGAGGCCGAGGAAAAGTTGAGTGAAAGGATAAAGGTAGGGATTGGTTGAAGCCTGTTCTTTGTGGACTAGTGTCAAGAAGGGTGTTTTCAACAAAGTCAAAACCACCCCCAATGATGAGGTGCTCTTCCGACGGATTGGCTTTGAGATGATTGGCAATTGAGGTGAAGAGTGGGTGATATTGTGAGTTACAAATAGGACTATAATCCCCGATGATGGAATTTTTGTTATCATCAAGCTTTACGTCGGCTAAAAAAAGGACCGCACGAGGATGAGTACTCGTGGGATGTGCATATCTGTGGATAACTAACCACGATCGTGATTCCTTGGTTTGGGGTTGTGTTGTGGATGATGTTTGTTTGGAGGAGAGTGCGCCAAAGGCGTTGGAAGTGGCGGTCTAGGTGGAGCCGTGTGTAGGTTATGATGAATAATGCAATATGGTAGACATGAAGAAAAGTAGCTAGAAGGGCATGTTTTAAGTTTGCACTGAAGCCATTTACATTAACTGCACAAACTTCGAATAGTGGTCGGTGTAGAGGATTAGCTCGCTGGATGCAAGCCATTCGAGAGAAGTCGGTAGATATACAATGTCTCTTCTTTTGTTTTTTTTTGTTTGATTTTTTTTTTGTTTTTTTTTGTTTGATTTTTTTTTTTGTTTTTTTGTTTTTTTGTTTTTTTTTTTGTTTTAAGGAGGGTTAAGGAGTAGGATGACAAGAGTGGGGTTGATGGAAAAGAGTGTAAAGAGGTGGAAAGGTGGATAAAGAGGATAGTACACTGAAGGAGATAGGGGTCGGAGCGAGAAGGGAAAACGGTTGTGAGGGGGTCGGGAAAGAGAAGAAGAATGGGGGCGTGAAACGCGATCATACCTGTTTTACGACATTTTACCCGCTTTGATGGTGTTCTTTTGATGTTGAATGCGTGCAAAAATGGCCACTGCGGAATGGCGTTTGTGCACGCATGTAGGGGGAGTTTCTGCCTCGCAGATGGGCTACAGCCAGTGAAAAGGATTTAGGGCAGCTGACAAGAAAGGAAGCTGAAGGGACAGGTGGCGGGCGGGGAGATGGGTACACGTCAGCCGCGTGAGCTGCATTGGGGGGTAGTTGGAGCCAACAAGCATGAAGGGGGGGGGGGGGGGGGGGGGGGGGAGGGTGGAGCACCGATCAGGTTGACCGTCCGCGATCACTGGCCTGCCCATGCCAATTTTGAGTGACGCTCAGCGGCATGAGCTGCGTTGGGGGGTGCTTAGAGCCAGCGTGTGCAAACGGGGGAAGAAGGGGTGGGGCAGCAATCAGGTTGACCGTCGGGAGTCACTAGCCTGTCTAGGCTGGTTTTGAGCAGTGATCAGCCGCGTGAGCTGCGTTGGGGAGTGGTTGGAGCCAACGCGCGCGAAAGGGAGGGGGATTGGGCAGCAATCAGGTTGACCGTCTTCTGTATGCAGACAAGGCCTATGGTCTGGACCTCCCCCTTTCAGCCTTGCTGTGTTGACGCGTTACAAGACGTAAGCCAGTGGTCCTGTCTCAGACGAGATGGTGTGGTTCCAAGCTGTTATGCGGGGGTTATAGTCGTGCCACTTGACACTTGGATGAGATTCTCAACTGACTTGAAATGACGTTCATGTCTGGGGATATCCTCACCACGTACCCCGTGTTGTCATCCACTTCAGTACGATGCAGAGAGGCAACATCTCTCTTTTCTAGGATCTTATGAGTGCTACAGAAGGGAGGATGAATCTGCCATGATGTTAAGGATGCAAAGTCGAGCAACGGCCGGGGATTGCATTTTCTTGATCTCAAACGTTCTCAACCATCGGGGTTCAAGCTTGGCTCAGTCCCGTCCACACAGCTTGATGTTCGCCAAGCAGAGCGATACACCATTGCCAGCACTAAATATGTTGTCACCGTGATGCCGATCCAGTGCTTGCTTCGTTGCCATTTGTGTCTCCGTGAGGGTCTGGCGTGTTTTCTCGTAAATGCTGGAGAGATCGCAACAACGGATGTCAACCATAGGTAACATGCTTTGGCTGTGTAATCATGGGGATGTGACGAGAGGTTTGTTATAGTCCACCTCGAATGGTAGTTCACCCATTGCGATGGAAGTCGTCAAGTTGTATGCGAGTTTGGCGCAAGTAAGTTTCTTCGTCCAATGAGTGTCATGAGGTTCGCAGAAAGTGTGAAGAAGTTGTTTGAGCATCAGAATGGTCTGCTTGGTTTTGCCGTCTGTTTAAGGATGGAATTCCATTGATTGTTGAATTTGGCTGTTGTAATGTGCCATCTATTTGCACAAAAGATGGCTACTAAAGCAGCTGTATCTGACGATGGTCATGGTACGTGGCACTCCATGCAACCGCACCATTCCATTTAGAAACAACCACAATGTTCCCTTGATGGTGACGGTGGTCATTGTTGGGCTAAAGTTTGACATTTGGGAAAGGAGGGAAAAGTGCATTCTGATGTTGACCCATGGTGCTGTTGGAATAGGGAGAGGTGGGAGAAGTTCCTCTGGCCTCATGGGAAGAGATTTTCACCGCTAAAAGGTGGCACACAATTTATGGAATGCTGCCACCTCAAACTGCATGCGGTCCCACCGATGGTACTACTCAAGCTTCATGAATGTCTTGCCCTCAGTGAAGTATCCACAAAGACTGATATGGTGACACTCCTCCAATAGTATCCTTCGTAGTTCCTTGTTTGGTGGTATGAAGATTTGGAGAGTGAATCTCCGTGACTAGTAGGGATTGTCAAACGAGAACATATTCTTGTTGTACTCGCTGAACTCCTCGTAAGCCTTTGCTAACAACCTCGCAAGGCACTTCCCTCCTTCAATGAGAAACGTGCTGATCTCCATCATCAAGTGTGGTTGCTAACTCAGAGCACCCATCGAATTTGTTTTTTGAGACCATTACTCAATGTTGTAGTCAAAGTTGAACTTGAGGAACTCCATCCATTGAGTTTGTGAACAGTTCAAAATTGGTTGAGTCTTAAGGATTTGATTGTGTGGTGGTCTGTGCAGACCATGCATTGTTGGCATTCGAAATAGCACCGCTGCATTTAGGGCGCATGAACATCTGCCAGCATTTCTTTCTTGTGCAGTACATACTTGAGTTGAGGCTTGTGTAGCTTTCTAGGCATCTACACAATCAATTGTTCTCTGTCGCCATTGTTTTAGAGTAGAACGACTCTTATTGCTTGATCGGACGTGTTGGTGCCCATGACGTAATCCGTCGTTGAGTCTGTCAGTCTAAGGGTTGGCGCCAAGGTCAGTGCGTTTGTAAAAGAGCTAAACACTTTTATCAAGTTGTCCCCCCAACCCTGCCTGGTAGTTTTACGAGTGAGACCGGAGTGAGGCGCTGACACTTGGGCATTCAATTTTACAAATCAAGGATAGTAGTGGCAGAATCCTAAAACACCAGGACGCCCCAAACATTGGCCGGCGTCGGCCACTCGGTGACCAACTCCACTTTCTTTGGGTCCATGGCTATTCGTGCGCCACCTATGATGCGGCCAAAAAACACGATCAAACAGGAACCAAAGTTGCACTTCCAGGGTTTCCTATTTCTCTTTTGATAGAATCTCAGGAAGTTTTCAAAGGTATACATTCTTCTCCTCTGAGGTGTGGTTTTACACCAAGATGTCATCAACATATATGACAACAAAGTCGTCAAGGTACAGCCAAAAAATGTTGTTCATGGTCACCATAGCTGTTGTAGGAGAATTTGTGAGTTGAAATAGAATAACCATGATCTCGGAGTGTTTTCATCTTATGCAGAACGCTGTTGTCTTGATGTCCTTTTGAGACACGCACCTCAACCGCGGCCATTGTGTGATCTACTCTCGGTAAGAATTCTTGCAGCGCACGGTTTGTTGAAAAGTTCATCTGCTCTTGGAATAGGGTAGCAGTCATGGATGGTGACACGGAAGGCCTGATGAACCCATGATCGAGTATCTCATCCAGGTGCTTTTGTTGGTTTGGTCTGATTTTGGTCGCTTATCCAATAGGTCCCCTTGAGTGTCCATCTGGTACTTGGCTTCAAGTCTATTTGGTGATTGACGTTGCATTGCACAGGTAGCTCCCTGTGCATGCCATCGGGAAAAATCTTGTCAAACTCCTCAACGAGAGATGCAAAATCCTCTGAAATGGCTACAAACTTGTCCAGTATCAAGGCTGATGAGGTTAGTATTGTCGTGTCTACTATGTTGTTATTGTTGTTGTTGTTGTTGTTGTTGTTGTTGTTGTTGTTGTTGTTGTTGTGGTTGTTGTTGTTGTTGTTGTTGTTGTTGTTTTTGTTGTTGTTGTTG
>SZWC01008103.1:88953-103446 GCA_023375785.1 Penium margaritaceum
TCTCTCTCTCTCTCTCTCTCTCTCTCTCTCCTCTCTCCTCTCTCTCTCTCTCTCTCTCTCTCTCTCTCTCTCTCTCTCTCTCTCTCTCTCTCTCTCTCTCCCTCTCTCTCTCTCTTGCCAAGGCCGGCCTTGGCTGTGAGGCTAGGGCTGCTATTGTGGTCCCTCATGTGGGAGACCATGATCATGGAAGTAGTTTTGGACGCTTGTATGGCCTTGTGCTTTGGCCGGAAGTGTCACTTGTCCGTTGGTATAGAGAGTGAACTGTGGGAACAACTTGCAGAACAAGCTTTCATCGATGGCATCAGAGATCAAAGTGGTTTTTTGCGCGGGTTTGCGATGGTGCATGATTGCCAAAAAGGGGTTTGGTTGTCAAATCATATGCATTTGAATTCACACCCTTGGGGAATTGTGCCCTTCATGCTTTCAGATATATGCTACTTTTCCTTGGAGGGCAAGGATAGACTGCCTTGTGCGTGGACTATGTGTCTCTTTCTGTTCACAATAGTTAATGGATGAAAAAAAAACATGCACACGTCAGCAATCACCAAAGAGTCATGTCCATGCACACTGCATATGGACCAAAGCCCATCCCGCCTTGTACAAAATAACCTTGGGAAATCTTCCTCTCCGGGATCCATCATGTTGTTTGTTCTTGCTTCCGCAGTTGAGAGCGCTACCAAAAGTATCAGCATGCCATGGCTGTAGGTAACCCATGATAGACCATTAGGTCAAGTGCATATGTGTAGCTAATGGTATTAAATCAAGATGGAGACTAATCTCGATCTCAATTGTCTCGATTTTTTGTCGTCTCACTATCTCGTACCGCATGACACGAGACTATTATGATTTGCGACGTTCCTGTCGACCTGTACAGTTTACTGTGACCACTCGGCCGTGTCCATACTCGTACAGATCCCTGATGCGGACCTTGGAGGCACCGGTGGATCATCTGGTGGCGGACTACCATCATGGAGCTGACTGATGACCGTTCCAGGGCTCTTGACGCTACGCGATACCTCTTCCAGGTTTTTTGCAGCACACAAGAGTTTGTCGATGGACAAGCCGTGGGCCCGATTTTCATGTTTTTGTATTGTGTGTCCACCGCTTGATGCTGGATGCATGCATGTGACCAGTCGTAGCGTCCGGCTTTTGATTCTGCACATCTAGGTTCAAACGGCATAGCGTTCTGATATGTCTGCGCAGAGTTACGGCCAAACCAGTGGTTTTGGCCCCGTTTTTGGACAGATCTTGCACTGTCGCGTGCGACGCCCGCCGTGCGCCGCGGCAGGTACTTATGCCATGGACCTGTCATTCGTCATTTCTCTCTGCAAATGCTATTGAAGCATTCTGACACTCTGCCTTGTGTCTCCTAGCCAAACCCTTGCCGTTGTGTGCACGACTTGTGACTGTCCTCACCGTCTGACCAGGCACTGACGCCTAGTCATCGGCTGTGTTGCTAGGAAGCTTCCACTCATCATCTCATGGTATCAGAGCGGTGAGACAATTCTCATCGAGCTGCGTAGCAGAGACGCAATAGAGCAGCAGCTCTGAGAGTCATAGCTGCAACAGATCCACAGGGACCTATCGACGACGACAGCGGATCGCCGTCGACGTCGCCCACCATCACTACGTGAGATTCCAGCAGCAACAGCTGCTAGAGGCGGCAGGAGACAGCTGTAGTAGACTGTAGTCGCCAGGAACTGCACATATCGGCACATGCAGCAGCAGCAACACTTAGCAGTAGGAGCAGCGGCGACAGCAGCGCGTGGCAGCAGCAACGCACGACGGCAGCAGCACATCAGCAACACGCTGCAGTAGCAGCATAGTAGCAGCGCAGCAACAGCGTAGTAGTAGCAGCAGCACCAGTGCGCGACGGCGGCAACAGCGTACAGCAACCGCAACGCGCAGCAACAGCAGCAACGCGTAGCTGCTGCCACGGTCGCGCACGTAGCCGCCAGGCGGCTGACCCGCACGCAGCAGCGCGGCTGCTGCTACAACTGATGTCGCAGCAGCAGCAGCAGCAGTAGCTGAGTAGAAGATGCGCGGTAGCTTCCACTCAACTTTCGCGCAGCTGGTGTGGAGCGGCCGCCTGCTCGCACAGCAACCGCAAAGGTTGATGAAAAAAAGGAAAAAAGGGAGGCAAGCTGACGTCATCATTTTGACTTGCTGACATCATTAGGTCTTGCTGACGTCAGCAACTTCCTGCTGACGTCAGCACTTCCCTTAGTAAATGTTTTGGCCGGAGGGTCAAAAGTTGCCAGCGTTTCAACTCCTCGAGAAACGCTAAAGTTTGTGCAATTCGACCACGTTGAGGTCTCAGTGCATAATGAGCGGCACCATGGCTCCGTCCGATGAGAAGGGAAAAAGGGTGCTAGATCCCTCTTCTTTCTCCTTAGGGGTCATGAGCCCACGTTCGCAGGCCATTGAGGACCTATGCAGCCAGCAGGACGAGATGCGTCGCCTGTAGCAGGAGCAGACTGGTGCCATCCGTACACTCACCGAGTTCCTTTGAGGACATTCCACGACTCCACAACAGACTTGTAGGGGAGCGGCCGAGGTCGCACCCTCTACACAGCAATCAGCTCCAGCACCGGTGATAGGAGCTGGAGCCGACCCGCCACCTCTTGATCCTTGGGACGATGATCCAGACATGCCATGCATGGAGGGCAACTCCCCCGAGCGCAAGATTCGTGTGCTTCAGGAGCGTATCCACCAACTTCAAATGAGCTCTCGACCCCCACACACATCCCGCTTTCCGGAGTTTCGATCGTCGCCTGACCTCCACCCCAACAACTTCCCTCTTCCCGGCGTCTTTCCCATCTCTCATCGTTCCCAGCTTGTGGTTGCTCTCCCTACGGAGTGGCAACCTAAGGACTTCGAGGCGGCGCCCCCACGGTATGTCAGCAAGGACGGCTTTGACTGCTTGGAGATCCTCTTTCAGGTCTTGGCCACTTCAGAGGGCGTGCAGCCCTACTACCACAGACCGTATGAGACTACGGACCGAGCTCAGGTGCCAACAGCGGCTAGTGCAATGCACGGACTTCTCTACGCCATGTCGCACGAGATGGTCGTCGACTTCCGCTCGTTCCTTGGCGAGGAGGGCACAAGCACCGGCGCTGATCCAGGCGGCAGCTGGGACCTAGCGTTGTCCATGCTTGCTGTAGAGACGCACGCCACCCGTGTTGCGCACATCCGTGCCTTTCACTCCCTTTGCCAGGGGCCTGCCGAGTCTGCAGCAGACTATTGGCGACGCGTCATGCGCATTTACACACACCTTGAAACTTCAGGAGGTTCACAGCTGTGGGTGCTCTACACGATCATGCTCGGGGTTCGCCTTGAGCACAAAGACATCTTCTCACAGTACAGCGATGCCGTGCTCAAGCCTTTTTCGGCCTCACTACAGCTTCTTCCCTGGGCGCACCAGCTCTTCCTCCAGGTGACTTCCGCCCGTGAGGCAGCCGTGGCTCATCAGGAGACCTCCACTGTTGCAGCAGTCATTGCATCACCATCAATGCCCCTCCAGTAGACTCCTTCTCCATCCTCTGTCTTGTAATCCTCCTTCCATTCCACCCCGATTACATCGACTCAGACACAGGGTGTCGTGGCAGCAGTATAGGGCAAGAAGGGGTGACGGAGGCACGGCTCGGGCCAGCAGCAGTCCCAGCAGCAGCCGTCATCGGGCAGTAGCAGTGGACGCTCCGTTCAGTGCTACAACTGTGGAGGCGTCCATCGCTACACCGAGTGCCAGCAGCCGCTCGACTGGGCGCGGATTACTCGCGGGCTCCAGGCTGCGCACACACTACGTTCTACATCAAGCAGCACATCTTCCATGCGCGTGGCGACCACGACCGTAGCAATTCTCGCTTCATCACCGGCGACCAGCGGCGACCCAGACACCGTGACCGCACCATCGCCAAGCTCCGACACCTTCTGGCGCTTCGCTTTCAGGGAGGTACGAGTGTGTTGTTACTGTCGGGTGGTTCACAGACTTTCTGTTTGTCTGTTCTTGTGGCTCGGGATGAATCGTGTGAGTGGGCACACACGGCATGTGATGACGATGGGCCTGACTATACGGATTGGATTCATGAGTCTCACCTTTGTGCCCTTCGTCGTTCCTCCCCACCTGCTGCCCATCGTCCATCCGAGGCCGAGTGTTCACTTGCCTGTTGTACAGTGACGACCTCTAGTCGTAGTCCCGGTGGCACTTGGATCATCGACTCCGGTGCCACTCATCACATGATATGTCGTCGCAATGATTTCGTTGTTCTCAGCCCTGTTGCGTCTGTTTGTTCTGTCCGTATAGGCTTGGGTCAGTCCTTGCCAGTCCAGGGTGTTGGGGCCTTCTATTTTGATGGTCCGTCTGGCCACCTGTATCTTTCTGAGGTGCTGTTTGTGTCTGACATTGAGCTCAGTTTGCTTTCTGTACGTGCTTTCACACTGATGGGACTCTCTGTGGAGCACACTGTAGAGTCAGCGACTGTGATTGCTATTGACACTCGTAGTGTTGTACTTTGCGCCTCTGTTGTGGATGACCTGTATCATGTCTCACGGACTTGTGCTCCTTGCTCCCCCTCCCCTTCTGCTCGTGTTTTTGTCACTGGTGTTCTGTCTCCTGAGCACCAGCGATTGCTTCATCGCCGCCTGTGTCATGTAGGCTCCAATGTCGTGTCGAAGCTCATTTGGACACAACCCGCCCTCATTCTTGACGTGGATTCTTTCGAGAAGCCGCCCAAGACCGACTGCCTCTTCTGTTATTAGGGTAAGATGCATTGTTGCACCTATTGTAACTCCTGTTCATGTGCTCTTTGCCCTCTTGAGTTAGTTCATTCGGACCTTCGTGGTCCCCTACCTGTCGAGTCTTTGTCCGATTGGGGCCGATATGTCCTGACCCTGACTGATGACTTCACCCGGATGCGGTGGGTCTACAGCCTACGCCAGAAGAGTGACGCTGCTCTTGCGGTTTGCCTCTGGCTAGTGATGGCTGAGCGTCATTCTTGCCACACGCTGCACACCTTCTGCCCAGAGCGCGACATTGAGTTCCTTGGCGAGATGGACAGCTTCTTCGCCGAGCAGGGGATTTTTCACCAGGTCTCCGCTCCTGGTACTCCTCAGAAGAACGGGGTTTCTGAGCACTAGAACCGCACCATGGAGGATGCGGTTTGCGCTATGCGGTTTGAGTGCGGTCTTCAGGAGTCCTTTGCTTCTGAAGGCTTCGCCTACATGACTTGGGTCTAGAACTGCCTCTTGCATAGTCCTCTTCGAGACCGCGTCACACCGTATGAGCTCTGGTTCAGCCACTGTACTGAATTACACCTCGCTCGCGTCTGGAGATCCTTGGCTTCAGTGTGGTACATTGAGAACCAGCATCGGTCCAAGGTCTCACCGCGGTGTTGCTTGTGCGCCTTCGTCGGCATCTCCCCGCGGTTGAAGGCATGGCGTTTTTAGAATCCTACTCGTCGCCGCATTGTTGAGTCCCATGACGCGCTCTTCTTTGAGTTCCTCACCTACCATGATCTGACTTCGATCACGTCACTGTCCGTCACACATGTTTCCACGTGTGAGGTTTCTCGATGGATGGGGGAATCTACGCGTGCGAGCACCGATCGCCAGGCTGATGTGTCCGTTCGAGCGCCCTCCACTTCCTCGACGCTTGATCACCCAGCAATCATCATTGTCCGTCTAGAGATCTCTCCAGCACTGCCGGCTTCTACCCCTACCCCTTCACGCCCCACAGGTACCCATGATTTTGTACCTATGCGTACTCGTGTGACCATACTTGTTTGCGTCGGCACTCCTGCCTCTGTGCGTGAACCTGCCTCACCTGCTCCTACTATCACACCAAGCTCCGTGTCTCCCACACCGTCATCTCATTGCATGGCATCACCAGCACCCTTGCCTCAGCCCTCCCCAGCTGCGATTGTGCCCGTTCCAGAGCCTGAGGTGTGCCCCTCGAACCCGGGTTACTCCCATGAACCTCGCAGTTTCCTTCAACCATTGGCTCCAAAGCCGAACAAGTGTCTGGTCCCGCACCCAGGTGCTCTACTCGCAACATCGTGAGTGGTGATCCCGGCACAAAGGCCCTAGGCCTGAGTGTCCGCACTGAGCATGCAGAGGTACATCCACCGTATCCCGTAGGGCACGACCTCGTCACTCGCAAGTTTCATATCGCTTGTGATGCAACAACCGATCTTGTGGTCGTCAAACTTAGCACTGAGTCGTGCGCTTTTGCCAAGCAGAGCTCTCCCTCTATGGCGCCTGGCCTGGGCACACGGAGGGAAGCTCTCTCATCACAGGATGCTGACGCTTGGCGTGTTGCTTGCGAGGATGAGCTCCGCACCATCCGAGAGCATGGAGTTTACGAGCTTGTCGACCTTCCACCTGGGAGGAAGGCTATTCAGGTCAAGTGGGTCTTTTGGAAGAAGGTGAACCGGATGGCTCACAGGAATGCCACAAGGCTTGCTTGGTCGTCAAGGGGTACTCTCATATTGAGGGCATCGATTACACTGACACCTTTTCCCCTGTCGGCCGCATGAGCTCAGCTCGAGCTCTGTTCGGTGTAATGGCTCAGCATGACTGGGAACTGCACCAGATGGATGTGAACAATGCGTTCCTCCATGGCTCTCTAGATGAGGAGATTTACATGGCTCAACCACCCGGCTTTGAGGACAGTGACAATGTCTGGCGCTTGTGCAAGTACTTGTACGGCCTCAAGCAGTCTCCATGGTGTTGGAACCATGAGATCATTGGCACCCTGACTCGTGTGGGATATGTACAGAGCGAGGCAGATCCCTCTCTCTTCATCCGACGGACGCCTGAGCAATTCACCGCCATCCTGGTCTAAGTCGATGACCTTCTCATCGCGTCTCCTTCATTGGAGGCCATGAATGAGGCTAAGGCTGTCCTCCAGACGGCCTTCAGGATGAAGGACCTTGGTCCTACAGCGGTATTTCTTGGCATGGAGATTGTGCGAGACCGTAGACGTCGTACTCTACTAGTGCATCAGGCCTGATACACACGTGTTGTTTGGGAGTGCTTCAGCAACCTTCTCGTTGTCGTGCCCACGGCTTCCACACCTCTTACACTTGACAAGCAGGATGTGACCCTACACCTCTGTCTCATTGGATCTCTGATGAACCTGGCCACTACCACACGTCCTGACATTGCATTTGCCGTCAACCTCCTTGCCCAGTTTTTGCAGGCTCCACACGCTAGAGCTCTTCACACAGCTGTGCAAGTGGTGCGGTACGTGGTCTCCACAGCGTACCTTGGACTCTGCTTTTGCCGGCAGTGTTCGGTGGTCCTTGACGGCTACACGGACTGCAAATTGGCCTGGAGCCACGATGGACGCAGTCGCACCGGTTACGTGTTCCTGCTCGGTGGGACCGTTGTGTCCTAGTGCAACGAGAAGTAGGGCTGCATTGCACGTAGCTCATCGGAGGCAGAGTATGTTGCTCTGGGTGCAGGGGTTGCTAAGGCGGTATGGCTGCAGCGCCTCTTCCATGAGCTTAACAAGTCAGTACCCGCCATTGTGCTTCGTTGCGACAACCAGAGTACTCTTGCCATTGCAGAGAACTCTGTCGTCTTTCATGCTTGCACGAAGCACATTGCGGCAGAGCACCACTTCATGGATGATCTGGTGGAGCGACACGTGATCTCCGTCATTTGGGTTGGCACTGACATGCAGCGTGCTAACTTCTTGACGAAGGCACTAGCACGCGAAAAGTTCCTGGTGGCCATTCGTTCTATTGGACTTCGCCCCTTGCATGAGAGTGGTTGAGTGTGGGGTATGTCCGTGTCCGTGTCACATTTGTCGTTGAACAAGTTTTTGTACTCGTCTCAGTGCTGCAAGTGTATGGACATGCATACCATCGGGTCATGGGGAAGTGTTGTGATTTGTGACGTTCCTGTCGACCAGTATACTTTACTATGACCTCTCCACCATGTCCATACTCCCGCAGATCCCTGATGCAGACCATGGAGGCACTCGCGCGTTATCTGGTGGCGGACTGTTGTGATTTGTGACGTTCCTGTTGACTTGTACAATTTACTGTGACCACTCAGCCGTGTCCATACTCATGCAGATCCCTGATGCGGACCCTGGTGGTACCGGTGCGTCATCTGGCGGCAGACTACCAGCTTGGAGCTGACCGAAAACCGTTCCCGAGCTCTGGACGCTACCCGGGACCTCTTGCAGTTTTTCTGCAGCACGAAAGACTTTATCGGTGGACTGGCCGTGGGCCCGATTTGCATGTTTTTGCATTGTGTGTCCACCGTTTGATGCCGAATGCATGCATGTGACCAAACGTAGCGTTTGGTTTGTGATTCTGCATGTCTAGGTTCAGACGATGTACGAGTCTGACATGTGTGCGCAGAGTTACGGCCAAAACAACGATTTTGGGCCGGTTTTAGGACAGACCTTGCACTGCCGCGTGTGACACCCGCTGTGCGCCGCGGCAGGTACTTATGCCATGGACCTGTCATTTGTCATCTCTCTCTACAAATGCTATTGAAGCATTCTGACACTTTGCCTTGTGTCTTCTAGCCAAACCCTTGCCGGTGCATGCACGACTTGTGACTGTCGTCACCATGTGACCAGGCACTGACGCCCACTTAGCGGTTGTGTTGCTAGGAAGCTTCCATGCATCATCTCATGGTATCAGAGCGGTGAGATAGTTCTCACCAAGCTGCGCAGCAGAGACGCAGCAGAGCAGCAGCAGTGAGAGCCACAGCTGCAGCAGATCCACATGGACCTGTTGACGACAACCGATCGGTGCTGACGTCGCTCACCATCACCACGTGAGAGTGGAGTCACCAGACGCATCTAGCAACAGTAGAAGCAGTGCAACAGAGTAGTAGCACAGTAGTAGCGGTAGCAGCAGCAGCGGCAGCAGCGCCCGGCGGCAGCACCATAGCAGTAGTGTGTGGCGGCAGCAGCACAACTGCAGTGTAGGAGCAGCGGCAGCAGCAACAGCGGTGAAAGCAATAGCAGCGACGGTAGCGGTACAGCAGCAACGCAGCAGCAACGGCGTAGTAGCAGCAGTGGCAGAAGCAGCAGCGCAACAGTAGCAGCGGTAGCAGTGCACAGCGGCTGTAGGAGCGTGGAGCAGCCGCAACGCGTAGGAACAACAGCAGCAGCATGCGGCTGCTGCCACAGCCGCGTGCATAGCGACCAGGCGGCCGCTCTGCACGGAGCCACGTGGCTGCTGCTGCAGCTGACGATGCAGTAGCAACAGCAACCGAGCGGAAGCTGTTGCGTAGCTTCTGTGTAGCTCCCACGCGGCTGCTGCGGAGCGGCTGCCAGCTCACGCAGTAGTCGCGAGGGTTGACAACAACAGAAAAAGGCGGGCTGTTGTCAGCATGTCGACTGGCTGACGTCATCAGGTTTTGCTAACGACAACAAATTTCTGCTGACGTCAGCACCTGCCTTAGTGAAGTTTTTGGTCGGAGGGTCAAAAGTTGCCAGTGTTTCAACCCCTGAAGAAAGCTCACCGTTCTGCAATTCGACCACTATGACGTCTCGGCCCATAATGAGCGGCACCATGGCTCTGTCCGATGAGAAGGGAAAAGGGGTGCTAGATCCCTCTTCTTCCTCCTAAGGGATCATGAGCCCACGTTTGCAGGCCATTGAGGACATGCGGAGCCAGCAAGGCGAGATGCGCTGACTGCAACAAGAGCAAACTGACGCCATCCGTACACTCAACGAGCTCCTTCGAGGTCATTCCACGACTCCGCGACAGACTTCTGAGGGAGTGGCTGCGATCGCACCCTCTACAAAACAGTCAGCTCCTGCACCGGAGACAGGAGTTGGAGCCGACTAGCCACCTCCCGAGCCTTGGGACGAGGATCCAGACATGCCAGGCATGAAGGGCGACTCCCCCGAGCGCGAGATTCGTATGCTCTTGGAGCATATCCGCCAGCTTCAGACGAGCTCTCGGCCCCCACACACATCCTCCTTTCCGGAGCCTCGATCGTAGCCTGACCTCCACCCTAGGGACTTCCCTCTTCTTGGCGTCTTTCCCATCTCTCGTCCCTCCAAGCCTATGGTTGCTCTCCCTACGGGGCAGCAACCCAAGGACTTTGAGACGCCGCCCCTCCCGGTATGTCAAAGAGGACGGCTTTGCCTGCTGTGAGATCCTCTTTCAGGTCCAGGTCACTTCAGAGGGCGTGTGGCCCTACTATCACAGTCCGTATCAGACTACGGACCGAGCTCAGGTGCTGACAGCGGTTAGGGCGATACGTGAACTCCTCTATGCCATGCCACACGAGACCGTTGTTGACTTCCGCCCGTTCCTTGGCGAGGCGGGCACATGCACCGGCGATGATCCACGCGAGGGTTGGGACCTAGCGTTGTCCCTGCTAGCTGTAGAGACGCATGCCACCCGCGCTGTACACATCCATGCCTTTCACTCACTTCGACGGGGGCCTACAGAGCCTGCAGCAGACTACTGGCAACGCGCTATGCGCATCTACACGCGCCTTGGGACTTCAGGAGGTACACAACTCTGGACGCTCCGCACGATCATGCTCGGGGTTTGCCTTGAGCACACCGACATCTTCACGCGGTACAGCGATGCCGTGCTCGAGCCTTTCTCGGCCTCACTACAGCTTCTTCCTTGGGCACACCAGATTTTCCTCCAAGTGACTTCAGCCCGTGAGGCAGCCGTGGTTCATCAGTAGACTTCCATTGCTACAGCAGTTGTTGCATCACCACCAACGCCCCTCCTGCACACCCCTTCTCCATCCTCTGCCTCGTCATCCTCATCCCCTTCCACCCCGATTACACCGACTCAGACACAGGGTGTCGCGGTAGCAGCACAGGGGAAGAAGGGGCGACGAAAGCGCGGCTCGGGCCAGCAGCAGCCGTCATCGCGCAATAGCGGTGGACGCTCTGTTCACTGCTACAACTGTGGAGGCGCCCATCGCTACACCGAGTGCCAACAGCCGCTCGATTGGGCACGGATTACTCGCGGGTTCCAGGCTGCGCACGCACTCCACTCTACATGGAGGAGCACATCCTTTGGATGCGTGGCGACAACGACCGCAGCAGATCCCGCTTCTTCACCAGCTACCAGCGGCGATCCCGACCCACGTGACCGCACCATCGCCAAGCTCCGCCACCTTCTGGCACTCCACTTTCAGAGAGGTACGAGTGTGTTGTCACAACCGGGTGGTTCACAAACTCTCGGTCCGTTTGTTCTGGTGACCCAGGATGACTCGTGTGGGGGGGCACAATCGGCATGTGATGACGATGGGCCTGACTATACTGACTGGATTCATGAGTCTCACCGTTGTGCCCTTTGTCGTTCCTCCCCACCTGCTGCCCAGCGTTCCTCCGAGACCGAGTGTTCCATTCCCCGTTGTATAGTGACCTCCTCCAGTCGTGATTCCGGCGGCACTTGGATCATCGATTCAGGTGCCACTCATCACATGACGCGTCATCGTAGTGATTTCGTTGTTCTCGGCCCTGTTGCATCGGTCCGTTCCATCCACACAGGCTCTGGTCAGTAATTGCCAGTCCAGGGTGTTGGGGTCGTGCGTTTCGATGTTCCTTCTGGCCCCTTGTATCTCTCCGAGGTGTTGTTTGTGCCTGACCTTGAGCTTAGTTTGCTTTCTGTCCGGGCTTGCACACTGATAGGACTCTCTGTGGAGCACACTGCCGAGTCCGCGACTCTGACTGTTATTGACACTCGCAGAATTGTTCTCCATGCCTTTGTTGTGGATGATCTGTATCGTGTCTCCTGGACTTCCGCTCCTTTCTCTTCTCCCCCTTCAACTCGTGTTTTTATCACTGGTGTCCTGTCTCCTGATCATTAGCGATTGCTTCATCGAAGTCTGTGTCCTGTGGGCTCCGACACTATGTCAAAGCTCATTCGGACACAGCCCACTCTTGGTCTTGACGCGGCTTCTTTCGAGAAGCCGCCCAAGACTGACTGCCTCTTCTGTGCCCAGGGTAAGATGCATCCTGCACTTACCTTGACTCCCGTTCTCACGCCCTTCGCCCTCTCGAGTTAGTCCATTCGGACCTCCTTGGTCCTCTTCCTGTCGAGTCTTTGTCCGATCGGGGTCGAAACGTCCAGACCCTGACTGATGATTTCACCCCGATGCGATGGGTCTACAGCCTGCGCCAGAAGAGTTACGCTGCTCTCACGGTTTGCCTCTGGCTAGTGATGGCTGAGCGTCAGTCCGGCCACACGGTGCACACCTTCTGCTCGGATCGTGGTGGCGAGTTTCTAGGCGAGATGGATAACTTCTTCGCTGAGCATAGGATTTTTCACCAGATCTCCGCTCCTGCTACTCCTTAGCAGAACGGTGTTTCTGAGCGTTGGAACCGCACCATGGAGGATGCAATTTGCGCTATGCGGTCTGAATGCGGTCTCCCGGAGCCCTTTGCTTTTGAGGGCTTTGCCTACATGACTTAGGTCTGGAACCGCCTCCCGCACGGTCCCCTTCCGGACCACGTTACACCGTATGAGCTTTGGTTCTGTCACTATGCTGACCTATGCCTCGCTCGCGCCTTGGGATCCTTGGCTTGTGTGTGGTACACCGAGGACCAGCAAGGGTCGAAGGTCTCACTGCGGGGCCGCTTGTGTGCATTCATCGGCATCTCCGCGCGGTCGAAGGCCTGGCACTTTTGGGACCCTACTCGTCGTCGCATTGTTGAGTCCCGTGACTCGCTCTTCTTTCAGTCCCTCACCTATCGTGATCTGACACAGATTACGTCGCCGTCTGTCACACACATTCCTACGTGTGAGGTTTCTTGCCGGATGGGGGAGTCTGCGCCTGCGAGCACCCCTCGCCACCCTCATGTGTTCGTTCGAGCTCCCTCCACTTTGTAGATGAGCATCACTTTGTGCGTGATTTGGTGGAGCGACACATGATCTCTGTCATTTGGGTTGGCACAGACATGCAACGTGCTGACTTCTTCACAAAGGCACTGTCACACGAAAAGTTCTTGGTGGCCATTAGTTCTTTCGGACTTCGCCCCTTGCCTAAGAGTGGTTGAGTGTGGGGTGGTCTCTGTGTCCGTGTCACATCTGTCGCTGCACTCGTTGTCGTGTTCGTCTCAGTGCTGCATGTGTATGGACATGCGTACCATCGGGTCATGGGGGAGTGTTGTGATTTGTGACGTTCCTGTTGACCTGTACAGTTTATTGTGACCACTCGGCCGTCTCCATACTTGTGCAGATCCCTGATGCGGACCCTGGTGGTACCGGTGCGTCATCTGGCGGCCGACTACCAACTTGGAGCTGACCGACGACCGTTCCAGAGCTCTGGACGCTACTCGGGACCTCTTGCAGTTTTTCTACGACACATAGGACTTTATCGGTGGACTGGCCGTGGGCCTGATTTGCATGTTTTTTCATTGTGTGTCCACTGTTTGATGCCGGATGCATGCCTCTGACCAGTCGTAGCGTCTTGTTTGTGATTCTGCATGTCTAGGTTCAGACGGCGTAGCGTTTTGACATTTGTGCGCAGAGTTACGGCCAAAACAGTGGTTTTGGGCCGGTTTTAGGACAGACCTTGCACTGCCGCGTGCGACACCCGCTGTGCGCTACGGCAGGTACTTATGCCATGGACCTTTCATTTGTCATCTCTCTCTGCAAATGCTATTGAACCATTCTGACACTTTGCCTTGTGTCTCCTAGCCAAACCCTTGCCGGTGCGTGCGCGACTTGTGACTGTCGTCACCGTGTGACCAGGCACTGACGCCCAGTCAGCGGCTATGTCGCTAGGAAGCTTCCACGCATCATCTCACGGACTACCATCCTGGAGCTGACTGACGACCGTTCCAGAGCTGTGGACGCTACCCGGGACCTCTTGCAGTTTTTCTGCAGCACACATGAGTTCCTCGGTGGACAGGCCGTGGGCCCGATTTGCATGTTTTTGTCTTGTGTGTCCACCGCTTGATGCCGGATGCATGCATGTGACCAGTCGTAGCGTTTGGCTTTTGATTCTGCACGTCCAGGTTTAGACGGCGTAGCGTTGTGATATGTCTATGCAGAGTTACGGCCAAAACAATGGTTTTGGGCCAGTTTTAGGACAGATCTTGCAATGCCCCGTGCGACACCCGCCGTGCGTCGCGGTAGGTACTTATGCCATGGACCTGTCATTTCTCTTTTCTCTCTACAAATACTATTGAAGCATTCTTACACTTTGCCTTGTGTCTCCTAGCCAGACCCTTGCCGTTGTGTGCACGACTTGTGACTGTCGTATTGTCTGACGAGGCATTAATGCCTAGTCAGCGGCTAAGGAAACTATGCAGCAGGTTGGGGCAGCAGCGTTGTTGATGCAGCGTGCGGGCTTCCACGCTCGTTGCTTAAGTCAGCTGCCCCCTCAGTCTGCTGCTCTAGAGTCTAAGTCTGGAAGCTCTGGGTTTTGTTACTCAGAAACGCGCGCGCCAGAGTTAGCGCCAGAAAGCAGCTGAAAACTGATAATGACTGATTAGGAATGAAGAATGAACAGCCATGGGGAACCCCTCCAAGTTCTAGCCCC
>SZWC01008104.1:8978-27209 GCA_023375785.1 Penium margaritaceum
CAATGGCGAGCATTGACCGGATGGAGGCAAACGTCACAACTGGGGCAAAGGTCTCATCGTACTCTGCGCCAGGCCGTTGGGAGAACCCCTTTGCTACCACCCGTGCCTTGTACTTGTCTATCTTGCCATCCTGTTTCCTTTTTTACTTTCAGCACCCACTTGGACCCGACAACGTGAGCCCCGGCAGGTCTGTCCACCAGCACCCAGGTCCCATTCTCTTCAATGGAGCTGAGTTCACTGTGAATTGCTTCGTCCCACTCTGCATTGTCAGCCCGAGTGAGTGCCTCTGCGACAGACGTTGGCTCCTCTTGAACCAAGAATGAATAGTTGAAGCCTGTCCATTCACCCCTATCCGCGTCGTAATGCTGCCGAGGTACTTTGAGGCGTGAACTGCTCCTTGAACCTGCTGGCTGGTGCTGTTGATGTAGAGGCTGGAGGTCTGGTTTGTTGTTGATGATGGGAGAGGCATCATCCTCATGTTCCGGAGGATAGGATACGTCGGAATCAGAGTCTGATTCCTCCGAGTCATCTTCACGAGCTCCTCTCCCTGTTGCAGCACCTATCCCATGCCATTGTGCTGGTGCTTCGTCTCCCTCTTCTAGGAGAGTGAGCCACTCTCCCTGTTCTGGAGCGTTCTCAAGTTTGAGATGCTCTCCCTTACTCAGAGACATTTCGTGGAAATCCACGTCTTTGCTGCGGATGACCTTCTTGGCTCCTTGGTCCCACAGTTGATAGGCTTTGTGGGCGGTGTCATAACCAATGAAAAAACACTTTCGTGCTCTTGCATCGAGCTTTCCAGGGCCCTCTCCAGCCTGGACCTTGGCAAACCCGGTGCAACCGAACACCTTGAGATGGGAGGCATCCGGCTTCCTGCCTGACCATGCTTCTTGAGGCGTCTTCAACTGCTGTGTCTGCTTCTTCTTGCCTCTCCTTCGCAGAGCTGCTGCAGGTGTGAGGTTCAAAAGGTATGTAGCCGTACGTGCTGCTTCAGTCCAGAACCTAGGAGGAAGCTTGGCGTGAAAGAGCATGCACCTTGTCATGCCTAGGAGCGTCTGGTTCATCCTCTCTGCTACGCCGTTACTTTGAGGTGAGTAGGGCGTAGTTTTCTGGTGTTCAATGCCCTGTGTCTTGAGCCACTCCCTGCAAGCTTCGTACTCTCCCCCATTGTCCGTCCTGAATGCCTTCACCTTCTTTCCACTCTGTCGCTCAACCATAGCGACAAAGGCCTGTAGATTCTCCTTCACCTCACTTTTCTTTTTGAGAAAGTATATCCAGACTTTGCGGCTATTGTCGTCGATGCATGTGAGGAAACATCGGCTGCCTCCATTTGATGGTATGCAAAAGGGACCACATACGTCAGAGTGGACAAGATCAAGAGGTGCAAGAGCACGCATTCCATTGCGCTTGAAGGGTTTCTTTTTCTCCTTGCCTTGAAGGCATGGCTCACACATGATCTCCGCTCCCTCCACCTCATCACCTAGCTCCATCCTACACACTAGCTCCTGCTTTCCCATGAGCTCCAATGTGCGATGAGACACGTGTCCAAAGCGCCTGTGCCACAGGTTCTTGGAGGATGTGCACAGGTTAGAATGAACAGCCCCGGTGGCTGCATTTGCTTGCGGTTTTGTTGCTGAATCATCTGCTTCCACTGCTTCCGCTGCTCCAACATATCCTTCCTCATCTGAGTCTGCATCGCTGCTCTCCTCATCATCACTCTTGGCCAAAGTTTCAGCCGTTGAAGTTGTCGTTTTGGTCTCCAAGACGTAGAGTCCATCAACGCGAGGAACGTGTGCGACAACCTTCTTGGAAGAGTAGGAAATGTTGATGTCCTTGGTGGGAACTATCACTGCTTCCTTCTGTGTAAAGACCACTGTCATGCCATGGTCAGTTATCTTAGAGACGGAGAGCAGGCTGGCTGTGAAGGAGGGCAAGTAGACCACCCCCTCTAGCTTGAGGTCGGAAACTCCAACGTTGACACCCATTGTGACCAGCTTGTCACCAATCCCCTCATCTGCCTCAACCTTGCCGTTGGCGACTCTGAAGTTCTTGTTACACGGAGCAAGAGAGATGAAGTCTCTCTTCTCGTAAGTGGTGTGCTCATTTGTGCCCGAGTCAAGGCCATAGGCTCCTGGCCTGAGTATCGCCCGCCCTTTGTTGGAGGCACACTCAGCCATCAAGCTTGTGGGATCCTTCCCACCATTTCCCCCTGGCCATTCATCCCCGTCTCCTCCCTCTCTCTTGGGTGCACGGCACTCTCGAGCCCAGTGTCCGGCCTTGCCACAGTTGTGGCAGTTTCCTTGGCTCTTTGCACCCCTTCCACTATTGCTAGTGCTGTTGTTTCCCTTGTACCGAGAGGATGAGGTATTGCGGAAGGTGCCGCTGCTCCGTGAGGCAAAGGCAGCCATGTTTGTTTCACTACTGCTGCGACACATGGCTTCATTCCGCACATACTCAGAGACGGTGGTGTAGGAAACTAGATCTTCAGTCCACCCTCCAATCACTGTTATCATGGGGCCCCAAATTTCCGGCAGCGTCATCAGAAAGATCATGGCCTGCATATCGGATTTCAGGTCCCACCCCATGCCGGTGGCTTGTTGCANCTGCATGAAGGCGCAGACATCCTCCCCTTCACCAAGCCTCATGTTGATGAGGTTTTGTAGAATGAAGAGACGGTTGGCAAGTGAGGAGGACTGAAACACCTTGCCGAGTTTGGCGTATGCTACGGCTGTCACTGTACAACCGCTGATGTGCGAAAGGACTGAGGGTTGTATGGAGGACACAAGAATGGCGAGAGCCTTCTTGTTGAGCTTGACCCATGCCAAAAGGTCAGCACCCTCCTCCTTTGGTGCTGGGATACTTCCGTCAAAATATCCTAGCAGATCTCTGTCATCCATGATGATCTCAAACTGCCACTTCCAGAGTGCAAACCCCTCTCCATCAAACTTGAGGATACGCAAATGATTCCCTGGTTCCCCTGTCCCTGCCATCCCCACAACTACAACTGCTTCAGCTGCTGTACCTGTTGTTGATGCCGATGAACCTGTGTTTGAGGCCGCTGTAGGCTGTTGGTGTGAAGAGGAAACTGCTTCCCCTGTTACCGTTGGCCGTTGCAAGCAGATGTACGCTGATGTAGGCTAATGTAGGCTGATGTCAGCTCCCAAGGTAGAAAGGTGCAGATGTGTTGCATTCCCCTCCTGCTGATGTTGCCCTGCAAACAGAGAAGTTGGGTGAGAGCGAAGGCGCTCTCACTGCTTGTGACCTTAGCGGTTGCGTGCGTGAAACTTCCCTAACCAGAGGAGTGGGCCCATAACCCTTTGTTAGCTACTGAGCTAACCACCTCTGGCAGAGAAGCCGCAAAACCGAAAAGCTCACAAAGGTTTTTAGGCCTTCTTCCTTTGTTGACATGTGTCAAGCACCCCAAACTTAATCAGGCATACACTTCACCTTCAAGAGTACTAACGCCTTAGCATTACATCTCAAGAAGAGCTCAAGTCGTCAATACGCAAGAGAGCATCAAGCAAGGGTTGATTGATCGGCATGCCAGACAAGTCCATTTATAGCTGTCTGTCCAGTCCTAGAACTCAAAAGCACATTCCTGGGAAGTGGCCTGAACCAGCCACGTCACCAATAGACTTGAACTGTGGGCTTGACACATAAGCATCCTAGTGTCAAGGTGACAGACCAACCATGTAGCGTCCAAGAAGCTACGGACTTTCTTTCTTGGAAGCTTCCATAGCAAACAAGATACGCATGGGGCCAGGATCGACCTCATGACCTCTCACTTGGCCAAATCAACAAAATGGCCAAGGTAACCACTCACCCACATGGTGTACTCACAGGTCATATCTCACAAGAGACAGAGTATAGTTGAGTCACACTAGAACGGATCTAGGGGTCATACCTCCACAAGGGGCAGAGCATTCCTGATCCGTCCTACAACACTGAACAAGGGGCAAAAACATACAACACTTTGTACCTGCTATTCGATAACTAGCAAAAGGTTTCTCCCTTGGACACCAGGTCGGTTTTTGTCTATTTGTTGCGCGTAGGTGCCTTCACTTGAATACTCCCTCCCATCCCCCCAGAGGGATGTTCCGTGGACGACCTGGAGGACAGATTTGCATCCGCATCAGGACACCCCCCCTACCCCCCCACGGCTTAGGCTTGAAGGTAGAATTGAGGTATCACAACACGGCCACCCCCCCCCCCCCAAGGTCGCAAGCCTATCCTATATCGCTCGTACGAGGTTTCGAACACAGGACCTACCGCTCTAGAGTCTAACTCTATAAGCACTAAGCCAACTCACATGGTGCTCACATGATGTCCAAATGATGTTGTAGGAGATCTTATGGGTAGAGGACATAAAACAAGGGGGTGTAATGTTAGAGGGTATTTTTCAAAACTATGAATAATAACAAAGTTATTTTGATCATAAACAATTGAAACGGACGGAATTTCAAATATAGCAGCTTTGAGCGTGAATATCTTCCCAACCGTTGCTCGGATTGACCAGCCGTAAGAAGGAAATTTCGACTACACCGAGTGAAATTGTCTACACACAAGAAGGAAATTTGACTATACGCTACTCGTGTTGTGAGTTGTCAACGTTGAACACATGAAGTGAAATTCGTTGGTCATGGTCAGTGACATATGCATACTTTGGTTGGTCACTGTGCATGGTAGCCACACTGTGCCACTACATATTGAAGGTCCTTGTACTTGCTAGTGGATCATTAGTATCCAGAAACCATTGTTTCCCACTCTGACTATTTGTGACTCGTGGTATGAGTTGTCAAAGTCTACCACACATAGTGACATTCTTTGGTCGTCGGCTGTGACACATGCGTACTTTAGGTGGTCATCGTGCTTGGTATCCACGCCGTACCACTACCTATAGCAGATCTTTGAACTAGCTAGTTGATGTCTATTATTTCCAAACTATTGTTTCCCCCTTCTGAGCATTTGTGACTCGTGCTATGAGTTGTCAGTGTTGACTGCACATATTGGAATTCTTTCGTCGTACTCAGTGACACATGCATGCTTTGCTTGGTCATTGTGAATGGTAGCCCCACCTTTCCACTACATATTAAAGGTCTTTGATCTTGCTAGTCTACAACTAGTATTCACAACCCATTGTTTCCCACTCTGAACATTTTTGGCTCGTGTTATAAGTTGTCAAAGTTGACCACACATAGGGACATTCTTTGGTCATTTTCAGTAACACATGCCTAGTTTGGTTGGTCATTGTACATGGTAGCCATACCGTGCCACTACGTATTGGAGGGCCTTGTGCTTGCTTGTTGATGCCTGGTCATCCCAAACCATTGTTTCCCCAACTGACCAATTGTGACTCGTATTATGAGTTGTCAACGCTCACCACACACAGCGGATTTCTTTCGTCAAAGGCAGTACGTATGCCTACTTTGGTCAGTTGTTGTGCATGGTAGCCACACAGTGCTACTACTGATTGAAGTTCGTAGTACTTGGTAGGTGGAAACTGATATTCCCAGACCATTGTTTCCCTCTCTGACCGTTTGTGACTCGTGTTATGGGTCGAACATTGATGACCCCTATTGAAATTCTTTGGTCATGGTCAGTGACATATGCCTACTTTGGTTGTTTGGTGTGCATAGTAGCCACACCGTGCCACTGCATATCGATGTTCTTTTTCCTTTCTAGTCGATACATATGGTTCCCAACCCATTGTCTCTCCCTCTGACCATTTGTGACTTGCGTGATGAGTTGTCAATGTTGACAACATATAGTGGACGTTTTTGGTCATAGTCAGTGACATATGCATCCTTTGGTTGGTCACTGGACAGGATAGCCACACAGTGCCACTTGTTGAACATCTTTGTACTTGATATTTGATAACTAGTATTTTCAGCCCATTGTTCCTTCTCTGACCATTTGTGACTCGTGTTATGAGTATTTGACATTGACCACACACCGTGAACTTCTTTTGTTCATGGTTAGTGACATATGCCTACTTTCGTTTGTCACTGTACATGGTTGCCACGCCGTGTCACTACGTATTGAAGGTCTTTGTGCTTTCCAGTTGATAGCTAGTCTTCACAAACCATTGTTATCCCCCTCTTACTGTCCGTGACTCGTGTTGTGAGTTTTCAATGTTGACCACATGAAATGAAACTGGTTGGTCATGGTCAGTGACATATGCATACTTTGGTCGGTCACTGTGCATGGTAGCCACACCGTGACACCAAATATTGAAGGTCTTTTTACTTGCTAGTCCATAACTAGTATCCACAAACCATTGTTTCCCACTCTGACCATTTGTGACTCGTGGTATGAGTTGTCAAAGTGTACCACACATAGTGACATTCTTTGGTCGTGGGCTGTGACACACGCCTACTTTGGGTGGTCATAGTGCTTGGTATCCACGCCGTGACACTACCTATAGCAGATCTTTGTACTAGCTAGTTGATGTTTATTATTTCCAAACTATTGTTTCCCCCTCTGAGCAATTCTGATTTGTTGTATGAGTTGTCAGTGTTGAACACACATAGTGGAATTCTTTCATCATAGTCAGTGACACATGCATGCTTTTCTTGGTCATTGTGCATAGTAGCCCCACAGTTCCACTACATATTGAAGGTCTTTGTACCTGCCATTCGATAACTAGCAAAAGGTTTCTCCCTTGGACACCAGGTTGGTTTTTCTTTATTTGTTGCGCGTAGTTGCCTTCGCTGGAATAATCCCTCCCATCCCCCCAGAGGGATGTTCCGTGGACGACCTGGAGGACAGATTTCCGACCGCATTAGGATACCCCCCGTACCCCCCCACGGCTTAGGTTCGAAGGTAGAATTGAGGTATCACAACACGGCCGTCCCCCCCCCCCCCCACCCCCAAAGGGCGCGAGCCTATCCTATATCACGCGTACGAGGATTCGAACACAGGACCTACCGCTCTAGAATCTAACTCTATAAGCACTAAGCCAACTCACATGGTGCTCACATGATGTCCAAATGATGTTGTAGGAGATCTTATGGGTAGAGGACATAAAACAAGGGGGTGTAATGTTAGAGGGTATTTTTCTAAACTATGAATAATAACAAAGTTGTTTTGATCATAAACAATTGACGCGGACGGCATTTCAGATGTTGCAGCTTCGAGCGTGAATATCTTCCCAACCGTTGCTCGGATTGACCAGCCGTAAGAAGGAAATTTCGACTACACATAGTGAAATTGTCTACACACAAGAAGGAAATTTGACTATACGCTACTCGTGTTGTGAGTTGTCAACGTTGAACACATGAAGTGAAATTCGTTGGTCATGGTCAGTGACATATGCATACTTTGGTTGGTCACTGTGCATGGTAGCCACACTGTGCCACTACATATTGAAGGTCCTTGTACTTGCTAGTGGATCATTAGTATCCACGAACCGTTGTTTCCCACTCTGACCATTTGTGACTCGTGGTATGAGTTGTCAAAGTCTACCACACATAGTGACATTCTTTGGTCGTCGGCTGTGACACATGCCTACTTTGCGTGGTCATCGTGCTTGGTATCCACGCCGCGCCACTACCTATAGCAGATCTTTGTACTAGCTAGTTGATATATAGTATTTCCAAACCATTGTCTCCCCCTCTAAACATTTGTGATTCGTTGTATGAGTTGTCAGTGTTGACCACACATAGTGGAATTCTCTCGTCGTACTCACTGACACATGCATGCTTTGCTTGGTCATTGTGCATGGTCGCCCCACAGTTCCACTACATATTGAAGGTCGTTGTACTTGCTAGTCTATAACTAGTATCCACGACCCATTGTTTCCCACTCTGACCATTTGTGACTCGTGTTATAAGTAGTCAAAGTTGACCACACATAGTGACATTCTTTGGTCATTTTCAGTGACACATGCCTAGTTTGGTTGGTCATTGTACATGGTAGCCATACCGTGCCACTACGTACTGGAGGTCCTTGTGCTTGCTTGTTGATGCCTGGTGATCCCAAACCATTGTTTCCCCAACTGACCAATTGTGACTCGTATTATGAGTTGTCAACGTTCACCACACACAGCGGATTTCTTTCGTCAAAGGCAGTACGTATGCCTACTTTGGTCAGTTGTTGTGCATGGTAGCCACATCGTGGTACTACTGATTGAAGTTCGTAGTACTTGCTAGGTGGAAACTGATATTCCCAGACCATTGTTTCCCTCTCTGACCGTTTGTGACTCATGTTATGGGTGGCGAACATTGATGACCCCTATTGAAATTCTTCGGTCATGGTCAGTGATGAGTTGTCAATGTTGACCACATATAGTGGATTTTTTTGGTCAAAGTCAGTGACATATGCATCCTTTGGTTGGTCACTGGACACGATAGCCACACAGTGCCACTACTTTTTAATCATTATGTACTTGCTATTTGATAACTAGTATTCCCAGCCCATTGTTTCCCCCTCTGACCATTTGTGACTCGTGTTATGAGTTTTTGACATTGACCAAACACTGTGAACTTATTTTGTTCATGGTTAGTGACATATGCCTACTTTGGTTTGTCACTGTACATGGTTGCCAAGCCATGTCACTACGTATTGAAGGTCTTTGTGCTTTCCAGTTGATAGCTAGTGTTAACAAACCATTGTTATCCCCCTCTTACTGTCCGTGACTCGTGTTGTGAGTTGTCAACGTTGACCACATGAAGTGAAACTGGTTTGTCATGATCCGTGACATGTGCATGCTTTGGTTGGTCACTGTGCATGGTAGCCAGACTGTGCCACCACATATTGAAGGTCTTTGTACTTGCTAGTCGATAACTAGTATCCACAAACCATTGTTTCCCACTCTGACCATTTGTGACTCGTGGTATGAGTTGTCAAAGTGTACCACGCATAGTGACATTCTTTGGTCGTGGGCTGTGACACACGCCTACTTTGGGTGGTCATTGTGCTTGGTATCCACGCCGTGCCACTACCTATAGCAGATCTTTGTACTAGCTAGTTGATGTCTATTATTTCCAAACTATTGTTTCCCCCTCTGAGCAATTGTGATTCGTTGTATGAGTTGTCAGTGTTGAACACACATAGTGGAATTCTTTCGTCATAGTCAGTGACACATGCATGCTTTGCTTGTTCATTGTGCATGGTAGCCCCACAATTCCACTACATATTGAAGGTCTTTGTACCTGCAATTCGATAACTAGCAAAAGGTTTCTCCCTTGGATACCAGGTCGGTCTTTGTTTATTTGTTGCGCGTAGGTGCCTTCACTGGAATAATCCCTCCCATCCCCCCAGAGGGATGTTCCGTGGACGACCTGGAGGACAGATTTGCGACCGCATTAGGACACCCCCCCTACCCCCCCACGGCTAAGGCTCGAAGGTAGAATTGAGGTATCACAACACGGCCGCTCCCCCCCCTCCCCCCCCCCCTCTCAGGTCGCGAGCCTATCCTATATCACGCGTATGAGGATTCAAACACAGGACCTATCGCTCTAGAATCTAACTCTATAAGCACTAAGCCAACTCACATGGTGCTCACATGATGTCCAAATGATGTTGTAGGAGATCTTATGGGTAGAGGAAATAAAACAAGGGGGTGTAATGTTAGAGGGTATTTTTGAAAAACATGAATGATAACAAAGTTTTTTTGATCATAAACAATTGACGCTGACCGAATTTCAGATGTTGCAGCTTCGAGCGTGGATATCTTCCCAACCGTTGCTCGGATTGACCAGCCGTAAGGAGGAAATTTCAACTACACAGAGTGAAATTGTCTACACACAAGAAGGAAATTTGACTATACGCTACTCGTGTTGTGAGTTGTCAACGTTGAACACATGAAGTGTAACTCGTTGGTCATGGTCAGTGACATATGCATACTTTGGTTGGTCACTGTACATGGTAGCCACACTGTGCCACTACATATTGAAGGTCCTTGTACTTGCTAGTGGATCATTTGTATCCACAAACCATTGTTTCCCACCCTGACCATTTGTGACTCGTGGTATGAGTTGTCAAAGTCTACCACACATAGTGACATTCTTTGGTCGTCGGCTGTGACACATGCATACTTTGGGTGGTCATCGTGCTTGGTATCCACGCCGTGCCACTACCTATAGCAGATCTTTGTACTAGCTAGTTGATATCTAGTATTTCCAAACTATTGTGTCGCCCTCTGAGTATTTGCGATTCGTTGTATGAGTTGTCAGTGTTGACCACACATAGTGGAATTCTCTCCTCGTACTCACTGACACATGCATGCTTTGCTTGGTCATTGTGCATGGTAGACCCACAGTTTCACTACATATTGAAGGTCGTTGTACTTGCTAGTCGATAACTAATATCCACAAACCATTGTTTCCCACTCTGACCATTTGTGACTCGTGTTATAAGTTGTCAAAGTTGACCACACATAGTGACATTCTTTGGTCATTTTCAGTGACACATGCCTAGTTTGGTTGGTCATTGTACATGGTAGCCATACCGTGCCACTACGTATTGAAGGTCCTTGTGCTTGCTTGTTGATTCCTGGTGATCCCAAACCATTGTTTCCCCAACTGACCAATTGTGACTCGTATTGTGAGTTGTCAACGTTCACCACACACAGCGGATTTCTTTCGTCAAAGGCAGTACATATGCCTACTTTGGTCAGTTGTTGCGCATGGTAGCCACACCGTGCTACTACTGATTGAAGTTCGTAGTACTTGCTAGGTGGAAACTGATATTACCAGAGCATTGTTTCCCTCTCTAACCGATTGTGACTCGTGTTATGGGTGGCAAACATTGATGACCCCTATTGAAATTCTTCGGTCATGGTCAGTGACATATGCCTACTTTGGTTGTTTGGTGTACATAGTAGCCACACCGTGCCACTGCATATCAAAGTTCTTGTTCCTTTCTAGTCGATACATAGGGTTCCCAACCCATTGTCTCTCCCTCTGAGCAATTGTGACTCGCGTGATGAGTTGTCAATGTTGACCACATATAGTGGACTTTTTTGGTCATAGTCAGTGACATATGCATCCTTTGGTTGGTCACTGGACAAGATAGTCACACAGTGCCACTACTTGTTGAACATCTTTGTACTTGCTATTTGATAACTAGTATTACCAGACCATTGTTTCCCCCTCTGACCATTTGTGACTCGTGTTATGAGTTTTTGACATTGACCACACATTGTGAACTTTTTTTGTTCATGGTTAGTGACATATGCCTACTTTTGTTTGTCACTGTACATGGTTTCCACGCCATGTCACTACGTATTGAAGGTCTTTGTGCTTTCCAGTTGATAGCTAATGTTCACAAACCATTGTTATCCCCCTCTTACTGTCCGTGACTCGTGTTGTGAGTTGTCAACGTTGACCACATGAAGTGAAACTGGTTGGTCATGGTCAGTGACATGTGCATACTTTGGTTGGTCACTGTGCATGGTAGCCACACTGTGCCACCACATATTAAAGGTCTTTGTACTTGCTAGTCGATAACTAGTATCCACAAACTATTGTTTCCCACTCTGACCATTTGTGACTCGTGGTAGGAGTTGTCAAAGTCTACCACGCATAGTGACATTCTTTGGTCGTGGGCTGTGACACACGCCTACTTTGGGTGGTCATCGTGTTTGGTATCCACGCCGTGCCACTACCTATAGAAGATCTTTGTACTAGCTAGTTGATGTCTATTATTTCCAATCTATTGTTTCCCCCTCTGAGCAATTTTGATTCGTTGTATGAGTTGTCTGTGTTGAACACACATGGTGGAACTCTTTCGTCATAGTCAGTGACACATGCATGCTTTGCTTGGTCATTGTGCATGGTAGCCCCACAGTTCCACTACATATTGAAGGTCTTTGTACCTGCCATTCGATAAATTGCAAAAGGTTTCTCCCTTGGACACCAGGTCGGTCTTTGTTTATTTTTTGAGCGTAGGTGCCTTCACTTGAATACTCCCTCCCATCCCCCCAGAGGGATGTTCCGTGAACGACATGGAGGACAGATTTGCGACCGCATTACGACACCCCCCTACCCCCCAACGGCTTAGGCTCGAAGGTAGAATTGAGGTATCACAACACGGCCGCCCCCCCCCCCCCCCCCCTCCCCAGGTCGTGAGCCTATCCTATATCGCGCGTAGGAGGATTCGAACACAGGACCTACCGCTCTAGAATCTAACTCTTTTAGCACTAAGCCAACTCACATGGTGCTCACATGATGTCCAAATGATGTTGTAGGAGATCTTATGGGTAGAGGACATAAAACAAGGGGGTGTAATGTTAGAGGGTATTTTTAAAAAATATGAATAATAACAAAGTTGTTTTGATCATAAACAATTGATGTGGACGGAATTTCAGATGTTGCACCTTCGAGCGTGAATATCTTCCCAACCGTTGCTCGGATTGACCAGCCGTAAGAAGGAAAATTTGACTACATAGAGTGAAATTGTATACGCACAAGAAGGAAATTTGACTATACGCTACTCGTGTTGTGAGTTGTCAACGTTGAACACATGAAGTGAAATTCGTTGGTCATGGTCAGTGACATATGCATACTTTTGTTGGTCACTGTGCATGGTAGCCACACTGTGCCACTACATATTGAAGGTCCTTGTACTTGCTAGTGGATAATTAGTATCCACAAACCATTGTTTCCCACTCTGACCATTTGTGACTCGTGGTATGAGTTGTCAAAGTCTACCACACATAGTGACATTCTTTGGTCGTCGGCTGTGACACATGCCTACTTTGGGTGGTCATCGTGCTTGGTATCCACGCCGAGCCACTACCTATAGCAGATCTTTGTACTAACTAGTTGATATCTAGTATTTCCAAACTATTGTGTCCCCCTCTGAGCATTTGCTATTCGTTGTATGAGTTGTCAGTGTTGACCACACATAGTGGAATCCTCTCCTCGTACTCACTGACACATGCATGCTTTGCTTGGTCATTGTGCATGGTAGCCCCACAGTTCAACTACACATTGAAGGTGGTTGTACTTGCTAGTCGATAACTAGTATCCACAAACCATTGTTTTTCACTCTGTCCATTTGTGACTTGTGTTATAAGTTGTCAAAATTAACCACACATAGTGACATTCTTTGGTCATTTTCAGTGACATATGCCTAGTTTGGTTGGTCATTGTACATGGTAGCCATACCATGCCACTACGTATTGGAGGTCCTTGTACTTGCTTGTTGATACCTGGTCTTCCCAAACCATTGTTTCCCCAGCTGAGCAATTGTGACTCGTATTATGAGTAGTCAACGTTGACCACACACAGCGGATTTCTTTCGTCAAAGGCAGTACATATGCCTACTTTGGTCAGTTATTGTACATGGTATCCACACCGTGCTACTACTGATTGAAGTTCGTAGTACTTGCTAGGTGGAAACTGATATTCCCAGACCATTGTTTCCCTCTCTGACCGTTTGTGACTCGTGTTATGGGTGGCCAACATTGATGACCCCTATTGAAATTCTTCGGTCATGGTCAGTGACATATGCCTAGTTTGGTTCTTTGGTGTGCATAGTAGCCACATCGTGCCACTGCATATCGAAGTTCTTTTTCCTTTCCAGTCAATACATAGGGTTCCCAACCCATTGTCTCTCCCTCTGACCATTTGTGACTCGCGTGATGAATTGTCAATGTTGACCACATATAGTGGACATTTTCGGTCATAGTCAGTGACATATGCATCCTTTGGTTGGTCACTCGACACGCTAGCCACACCGTGCCACTACTTGTTGAACATCTTCGTGCTGCTAGTTGATAAGTAGTATTCCCAGCCCATTGTTCCCCCCTCTGACCATTTGTGACTCGTGTTATGAGTTTTCAACATTGACCACACACAGTGAAATTATTTTGTTCATGGTTAGTGACATATGCCTACTTTGGTTTGTCACTGTACATGGTTACCACTCCATATCCCTACGTATTGAAGGTATTTGTGCTTTCCAGTTCATAGCTAGTGTTTCTAAACCATTGTTATCCCCCTCTTTCTGTCCGTGACTCGTGTTGTGAGTTGTCAACGTTGACCACATGAAGTGAAACTGGTTGGTCATGGTCAGTGACATATGCATACTTTGGTTGGTCACTGTGCATGGTAGCCACACCGTGCCACCTCATATTTAAGGTCTTTGTACTTGCTAGTCGATAACTAGTATCCACAAACCATTGTTTCCCACTCTGACCATTTGTGACTCGTGGTATGAGTTGTCAAAGTCTACCATACATAGTGACATTCTTTGGTCGTGGGCTGTGACACACGCCTACTTTGGGTGGTCATCGTGCTTGGTATCCACGCCGTGCCACTACCTATAGCAGATATTTGTACTAGCTAGTTGATGTCTATTTTTTCCAACCTATTGTTTCCCCCTTCTGAGCATTTGTGACTCGTGCTATGAGTTGTCAGTGTTGACCGCACATATTGGAATTCTTTCGTCGTAGTCAGTGACACATGCATGTTTTTCTTGGTCATTGTGCATGGTAGCCCCACAGTTCTACTACATATTGAAGGTCTTTGAACCTGCCATTTCATAACTAGCAAAAGGTTTCTCCCTTGGACACCAGGTCGGTTTTTGTTTATTTGTTGCGCGTAGGTGCCTTCACTGGAATACTCCCTCGCATCCCCCCAGAGGGATGTTCCCTAGATGACCTGGAGGACAGATTTGCGACCGCATTAGGACACCCACCCCTACCCCCCCACGGCTTAGGCTCGAAGGTAGAATTGAGGTATCACAACACGGCCGCCCCCCCCCCCCCCAGGTCGCGAGTCTATCCTATATTGCACGTACGAGGATTCGAACACAGGACCTACCGCTCTAGAATCTAACCCTATAAGCACTAAGCCAACACACATGGTGCTCACATGATGTCCAAATGATGTTGTAGGAGATCCTATGGGTAGAGGACATAAAACAAGGGGGTGTAATGTTAGTGGGTGTTTTTCAAAACTATGAATAATAACAAAGTTATTTTGATCATAAACAATCGACACGGACGGAATTTCAGATGTTGCAGCTTCGAGCGTGAATATCTTCCCAACCGTTGCTCGGATTGACCAGCCGTAAGAAGGAGATTTTGACTGCACAGAGTGAAATTGTCTACACTACTCGTGAATACGCTATTCGTGTTGTGAGTTGTCAATGTTGAACACATGAAGTGAAATTCGTTGGTCATGGTCAGTGACATATGCATACTTTGGTTGGTCATTGTGCATGGTAGCCACACTGTGCCACTACATATTGAAGGTCCTTGTACTTGCTAGTGGATCATTAGTATCCACAAACCATTGTTTCCCACTCTGACCATTTGTGACTCATGGTATGAGTTGTCAAAGTATACCACACATAGTGACATTCTTTGGTCGTCGGCTGTGACACATGCCTACTTTGGGTGGTCATCGTGCTTGGTATCCACGCCGTGCCACTACCCATAGCAGATCTTTGTACTAGCTAAATGATATCTAGTATTTCCAAACTATTGTGTCCCCCTCTGAGCATTTGCGATTCGTTGTATGAGTTGTCAGTGTTGACCACACATAGTGGAATTCTCTCCTCGTACTCACTGACACATGCATGCTTTGCTTGGTCATTGTGCATGGTAGCCCCACAGTTCCACTACATATTGAAGGTCGTTGTACTTGCTAGTTGAGAACTAGTATCCACAAACCATTGTTTCCCACTCTGACCATTTGTGACTCGTGTTATAAGTTGTCAAAGTTGACCACACATAGTGACATTCTTTGGTTATTTTCAGTGACACATGCCTAGTTTGGTTGGTCATTGTACATGGTAGCCATACCATGCCACTACGTATTGGAGGTCCTTGTGCTTGCTTGTTGATACATAGTGTTCCCGAACCATTGTTTCCCCAGCTGACCAATTGTGACTCGTATTATGAGTTGTCAACGTTGACCACACACAGCGGATTTCTTTTGTCAAAGGCAGTACATATGCCTACTTTGGTCAGTTATTGTGCATGGTATCCACACCGTGCTACTACTGATTGAAGTTTTTAGTACTTGCTAGGTGGAAACTGATATTCCCAGACCATTGTTTCCCTCTCTGACCGTTTGTGACTCGTGTTATGGGTGGCCAACATTGATGACCCCTATTGAAATTCTTCGGTCATGGTCAGTGACATATCCCTAGTTTGGTTGTTTGGTGTGCATAGTAGCCACACCGTGCCACTGCATATCGAAGTTCTTTTTCCTTTCTAGTCAATACATAGGTTTCCCAACCCATTGTCTCTCCCTCTAACCATTTGTGACTCGCGTGATGAGTTGTCAATGTTGACCACATATAGTGGACATTTTCGGTCATAGTCAGTGACATATGCATCCTTTGGTTGGTCACTCGACACGCTAGCCACACCGTGCCACTACTTGTTGAACATCTTTGTGCTTGCTAGTTGATAAGTAGTATTCCCAGCCCATTGTTCCCCCCTCTAACCATTTGTGACTCGTGTTATGAGTTTTCAATATTGACCACACACAGTGAAATTATTTTGTTCATGGTTAGTGACATATGCCTACTTTGGTTTGTCACTGTACATGGTTGCCACACCATGTCGCTACGTATTGAAGATCTTTGTGCTTTCCAGTTGATAGCTAGTGTTTCAAAACCATTGTTATCCCCCTCTTACTGTCCGTTACTCGTGTTGTGAGTTGTCAACGTTGACCACATGAAGTGAAACTGGTTGGTCATGGTCAGTGACATGAATACTTTGGTTGGTCACTGTGCATGGTAGCCACACCGTGCCACCACATATTGAAGGTCTTTGTACTTGCTAGTCGATAACTAGTATCCACAAACCATTGTTTCCAACTCTGACCATTTGTGACTCGTGGTATGAGTTGTCAAAGTCTACCACACATAGTGACATTCTTTGGTCGTTGGCTGTGACACACGCCTACTTTGGGTGGTCATCGTGCTTGGTATCCAAGCCGTGCCACTACCTATAGCAGATCTTTGTACTAGCTAGTTGATGTCCTTTATTTCCAAACTATTGTTTCCCCCTTCTGGGCATTTGTGACTCGTGCTATGAGTTGTCAGTGTTGACCGCACATAGTGGAATTCTTTCGTCGTAGTCAGTGACACATGCATGCTTTGCTTGGTCATTGTGCATGGTAGCCCCACAGTTCCACTACATATTGAAGGTCTTTGAACCTGCCATTCGATAACCAGCAAAATGTTTCTCCCTTGGACACCAGGTCGGATTTTGTTTATTTGTTGAGCGTAGGTGCCTTCACTGGAATAATCCCTCCCATCCCCCCAGACGGATGTCCCGTGGACGACCTGTAGGACAGATTTGCGACCACATTAGTGGTTAATATTTGTGCCCCTTGTTCAGTGTTGTAGGACGGATCAGGAATGCTCTGCCCCTTGTGGAGGTATGACCCCTAGATCCGTTGTAGTGTGACTCAACTATGCTCTGTCTCTTGTGAGATATGATCTGTGAGTACACCATGTGGGTGAGTGGTTACCTTGGCCATTTTGTTGATTTGGCCAAGTGAGAGGTCATGAGGTCGATCCTGGCCCCATGCATATCTTGTTTGCTGTGGAAGCTTCCAAGAAAGAAAGTCCGTAGCTTCTTGGACGCTACATGGTTGGTCTGTCACCTTGACACTAGGATGGTTATGTGTCAAGCCCACAGTGCAAGTCTATTGGTGACGTGGCTGGTTCAGGCCACTTCCCAGGAATGTGCTTTTGAGTTCTAGGAATGGACAGACAGCTATAAAAGGACTTGTCTTGCATGCTGATCAATCAACCCTTGCTTGATGCTCTCTTGCGTATTGACGACTTGAGCTCTTCTTGAGATGTAATGCTAAGGCGTTAGTACTCTTGAAGGTGAAGTGTATGCCTGATTAAGTTTGGGGTGCATGACACATACCTGCAAAGGAAGAAGGTGAAAGAACCTTTGTGAGCTTTTCGGTTTCGCGGCTTCTCTGCCGGAGGTGGTTAGCTCAGTAGCTAACAAAGGGTTATGGGCCCACTCCTCTGGTTAGGGAAGTTTCACGCACGCAACCGCTAAGGTCACAAGCAGTGAGAGCGCCTTCGCTCTCACCCAACTTCTCTGTTTGCAGGGCAACATCAGCAGGAGGGGAATGCAACACATCTGCACCTTTCTACCTTGGGAGCTGACATCAGCCTACATCAGCCTACATCAGCCTACATCTGCTTGCAACAGCCAACGTGAACAGGGGAAGCAGTTTCCTCTTCTCACCAACAGCCTACAACGGCCTCAAACACAGGTTCATCGGCATCAACAACAGGTGC
>SZWC01008104.1:34253-46391 GCA_023375785.1 Penium margaritaceum
CCCCCCCCTCCCTCGCCAGGTCGCGACACCATCCTATATCGCGCGTAGGAGGATTCGAATTCAGGACCTACCGCTCTAGAATCTAACTCTATAAGCACTAAGCCAACTCACATGGAGCTCACATGATGTCCAAATGATGTTGTAGGAGATCTTATGGGTAGAGCACATAAAACAATGGGGTGTAATGTTAGCGGGTATTTTTTAAAAAAATGAATAATAACAAAGTTATTTTAATCATAAACAATTGACGCGGACGGAATTTCAGATGTTGCAGCTTCGAGTGTGAATATTTTCCCAACCGTTGCTTGGATTGACCAGCCGTGAGAAGAGAATTTTGACTACACAGAGTGAAATTGTCTACACAAAAGAAGGAAACTTGACTATACGCTACTCGTGTTGTGAGTTGTCAACGTTGAACACATGAAGTGAAATTCGTTGGTCGTGGTCAGTGACATATGCATACTTTTGTTGGTCACTGTGCATGGTAGCCACACTGTGCCACTACATATTGAAGGTCCTTGTACTTGCTAGTGGATCATTAGTATCCACAAACCATTTTTTCCTACTCTGACCATTTGTGACTCGTGGTATGAGTTGTCAAAGTCTACCACACATAGTGACATTCTTTGGTCGTCGGCTGTGACACATGCCTACTTTGGGTGGTCATCGTGCTTGGTATCCACGCCGTGCCACTACCTATAGCAGATCTTTGTACTAGCTAGTTGACATCTAGTATTTCCAAACTATTGTGTCCACCTCTGAGCATTTGCGATTCGTTGTATGAGTTGTCAGTGTTGACCACACATAGTGGAATTCTCTCCTCGTACTCAATGACACATGCATGCTTTGCTTGGTCATTGTGCATGGTAGCCCCACAGTTCCACAACATAGTGAAGGTCTTTGTACTTGCTAGTCGATAACTAGTATCCACAAACCATTGTTTCCCACTCTGACCATTTGTGACTCGTGTTATAAGTTGTCAAAGTTGACCACACAAAGTGACATTCTTTGGTCATTTTCAGTGACACATGCCTAGTTTGGCTGGTCATTGTACATGGTAGCCATACCATGCCACTATGTATTGGAGGTCCTTGTGCTTGCTTGTTGATACCTGGTGCTCCCAAACCATTGTTTCCCCAGCTGACCAATTGTGACTCGTATTATGAGTTGTCAACGTTGACCACACACAGCGGATTTCTTTCGTCAAAGGCAGTACATATGCCTACTTTGGTCAGTTATTGTGCATGGTATCCACACCTTGCTACTACTGATTGAAGTTCGTAGTACTTGCTAGGTGGAAGCTGATATTCCCAGACCATTGTTTCCCTCTGACCGTTTGTGACTCGTGTTATGGGTGGCGAACATTGATGACCCCTATTGAAATTCTACAGTCATGGTCAGTGACATTTGCCTAGTTTGGTTGTTTGGTGTGCATAGTAGCCACACCGTGCCACTGCATATCGAAGTTCCTTTTCCTTTCTAGTCAATACATAAGGTTCCCAATCCATTGTCTCTCCCTCTCACCATTTGTGACCTGCGTGATGAGTTGTCAATGTTGACCACATATAGTGGACATTTTCGGTCATAGTCAGTGACATATGCATTCTTTGGTTGGTCACTCAACACGCTAGCCACACCGTGCCACTACTTGTTGAACATCTTTGTGCTTGCTAGTTGATAACTAGTATTCCCAGCACATTGTTCCCCCCTCTGACCATTTGTGACTCATGTTATGAGTGTTCAACATTGACCACACACAGTGAAACTATTTTGTTCATGGTTAGTGACATATGCCTACTTTGGTTTTTCACTGTACATGGTTGCAACGCCATGTCACTACGTATTGAAGGTCTTTGTGCTTTCCAGTTGATAGCTAGTGTTTCCAAACCATTGTTATCCCCCTCTTACTGTCCGTGACTCGTGTTGTGAGTTGTCAACGTTGACCACATGAAGTGAAACTGGTTGGTCATGGTCAGTAACATATGCATACTTTGGTTGGTCACTGTGCATGGTAGCCACACAGTGCCACCACATATTGAAGGTCTTTGTACTTGCTAGTTGATAACTAGTATCCACAAACCATTGTTTCCCACTCTGACCATTTGTGACTCGTGGTATGAGTTGTCAAAGTCTACCACACATAGTGACATTTTTTGGTCGTGGGCTGTGACACACGCCTACTTTGGGTGGTCATCGTGCTTGGTATCCACGCCGTGCCACTACCTATAGCAGATCTTTGTACTAGCTAGTTGATGTCTATTATTTCCAAACTATTGTTTCCCCCTTCTGAGCATTTGTGACTCGTGCTATGAGTTGTCAGTGTTGACCGCACATAGTGGAATTCTTTCTTCGTAGTCAGTGACACATGCATGCTTTGCTTGGTCATTGTGCATGGTAGCCCCACAGTTCCACTACATATTGAAGGTCTTTGAACCTGCCATTCGATAACCAGCAAAAGGTTTCTCCCTTGGACACCAGATCGGTTTTTGTTTATTTGTTGCGCGTAGGTGCCTTCACTGGAATAATCCCTCCCATCCCCCCAGAGGGATGTTCCGTGGACGACCTGGAGGACAGATTTGCGACCACATTAGGACACCCCCCCGCCTACCCACCCACGGCTTAGGCTCGAAGGTAGAATTGAGGTATCACAACACGGCCCCCCCCCCCCCCCCCCCCCCAGGTCGCGAAACCATCCTATATCGCGCGTAGGAGGATTTGAATACAGGACCTACCGCTTTAGGATCTAACTCTATAAGCACTAAGCCAACTCACATGGAGCTCACATGATGTCCAAATGATGTTGTAGGAGATCTTATGGGTAGAGGACATAAAACAAGGGGGTGTAATGTTAGCGGGTATTTTTCAAAACGATGAATAATAACAAAGTTGTTTTGATCATAAACAATTGACGCGGACGGAATTTCAGATGTTGCAGATTCGAGCGTGAATATCTTCCCAACCGTTGCTCGGATTGACCAGCCGTAAGAAGGAAATTTTGACTACACAGAGTGAAATTGTCTACACACAAGAAGGAAATTTGACTATACGCTACTCTTGTTGTGAGTTGTCAACAATGAAGACATGAAGTGAAACTCATTGGTCATGGTCAGTGACATATGCATACTTTGGTTGGTCACTGTGCATGGTAGCCACACTGTGCCACTACATATTGAAGGTCCTTGTACTTGCTAGTGGATCATTAGTATCCACAAACCATTGTTTCCCACTCTGACCATTTGTAACTCGTGGTATGAGTTGTCAAAGTCTACCACACATAGTGACATTCTTTGGTCGTCGGCTGTGACACATGCCTACTTTGGGTGGTCATCGTGCTTGGTATCCACGCTGTGCCACTACCTATAGAAGATCTTTGTACTAGCTAGTTGATATCTAGTATTTCCAAACTATTGTGTCCCCCTCTGAGCATTTGCGATTTGTTGTATGAGTTGTCAGTGTTGACCACACATAGTGGAACTCTCTCCTCGTACTCACTGACACATGCATGCTTTGCTTGGTCATTGTGCATGGTAGCCCCAGAGTTCCACTACATATTGAAGGTCGTTGTACTTGCTAGTCGATAACTAGTATCCACAAACCATTGTTTCCCTCTCTGACCATTTGTGACTCGTGTTATAAGTTGTCAAAGTTGACCACACATAGTGACATTCTTTGGTCATTTTCAGTGACACATGTCTGGTTTGGTTGGTCATTGTACATGGTAGCCATACCATGCCACTACGTATTGGAGGTCCTTGTGCTTGCTTGTTGATACCTGGTATTCCCAAACCATTGTTTCCCCAGCTGACCAATTGTGACTCGTATTATGAGTCGTCAACGTTGACCACACACAGCGGATTTCTTTCGTCAAAGGCAGTACATATGCCTACTTTGGTCAGTTATTGTGCATGGTATCCACAACGTGCTACTACTGCTTGAAGTTCGTAGTACTTTCTAGGTAAAAACTGATATTCCCAGATTATTGTTTCCCTCTCTGACCCTTTGTGACTCGTGTTATGGGTGGCGAACATTGATGACCCCTATTGAATTTCTTCGTTCATGGTCAGTGACATATGCCTAGTTTGGTTTTTTGGTGTGCATAGTAGCCACACCGTGCCACTGCATATCGAAGTTGTTTTTCCTTTCTTGTCAATACATAGGGTTCCCAACCCATTGTCTCTCCCTCTGACCATTTGTGACTCGCATGATGAGTTGTCAATGTTGACCACATATAGTGGACATTTTCGGTCATAGTCACTGACATATGCATCCTTTGGTTGGTCACTGGACACGCTAGCCACACCGTGCCACTACTTGTTGAACATCTTTGTGCTTGCTAGTTGATAAATAGTATTCCCAGCCCATGGTTCCCCCCTCTGACCATTTGTGACTCGTGTTACGAGTTTTCACATTTACCACACACAGTGAAATTATTTTGTTCATGGTTAGTGACATATGCCTACTTTTGTTTGTCACTGTACATGGTTGCCACGCCGTGTCACTACGTATTGAAGGTATTTGTGCTTTCCAGTTGATAGCTAGTGTTCCCAAACCATTGTTATCCCCCTCTTACTGTCCGTGACTCGTGTTGTGAGTTGTCAACGTTGACCACATGAAGTGAAACTGGTTGGTCATGGTCAGTGACATGTGCATACTTTGGTTGGTCACTGTGCATGGTAGCCACACTGTGCCACCACATGTTGAAGGTCTTTGTACTTGCTAGTCGATAACTAGTATCCGCAAACCATTGTTTCCCACTCTGACCATTTGTGACTCGTGGTATGAGTTGTCAAAGTCTACCACGCATAGTGACATTCTTTGGTCGTGGGCTGTGACACACGCCTACTTTGGGTGGTCATCGTGCTTGGTATCCACGCCGTGCCACTACCTATAGCAGATCTTTGTACTAGCTAGTTGATGTCTAGTATTTCCAAACTATTGTTTCCCCCTTCTGAGCATTTGTGACTTGTGCTATGAGTTGTCAGTGTTGACCGCACATAGTGGAATTCTTTGTCGTAGTCAGTGACAGATGCATGCTTTGCTTGGTCATTGTGCATGGTAGCCCCACAGTCCCACTACATATTGAAGGTCTTTGTACCTGCCATTCGATAACTAGCAAAAGGTTTCTCCCTTGGACACCAGGTCGGTTTGTGTTTATGTGTTGCGCGTAGGTGCGTTCACTGGAATGCTCCCTCCCATCCCCCCAGAGGGGTGTTGCGTGGACGACCTGGAGGACAGATTTGCGACTGCATTAGGACACCCCCCCCCTACCCCCCCCACGGCTTAGGCTCGAAGGTAGAATTGAGGTATCACAACATGCCCCCCCCTCCTCCCCCCCCCTCCCAGGTCGCGAGCCTATCCTATATCGCGCGTACGAGGATTCGAACACAGGACCTACCGCTCTAGAATCTAACTCTATAAGCACTAAGCCAACTCACATGGTGCTCACATGATGTCCAAATGATGTTGTTGGAGATCTTATGGGTAGAGGACATAAAACAAGGGGGTGTAATGTTAGAGGGTATTTTTCAGAACTATGGATAATAACAAAGTTGTTTTGATCATAAACAATTGATGCGGACGGAATTTCAGATGTTGCAGCTTCGAGCATCAATATCTTTCCAACCGTTGCTCGGATTGACCAGCCGTAAGCAGGAAATTTCATCTACACAGAGTGAAATTGTCTACACACAAGAAAGAAATTTGACTATATGCTACTCGTGTTGTGAGTTGTCAACGTTGAACACATGAAGTGACATTCGTTGGTCATGGTCAGTGACATATGCATACTTTGGTTGGTCACTGTGCATGGTAGCCACACTGTGCCACTACATATTGAATTTCCTTGTACTTGCTAGTGGATCATTAGTATCCACAAACCATTGTTTCCCACTCTGACCATTTGTGACTCGTGGTAGGAGTTGTCAAAGTCTACCACACATAGTGACATTCTTTGGTTGTCGGCTGTGACACATGCCTACTTTGGGTGGTCATCGTGCTTGGTATCCACGCCGTGACACTACCTATAGCAGATCTCTGTACTAGCTAGTTGATATCTAGTATTTCCAAACTATTGTGTCCCCCTCTGAGCATTTGCGATTCGTTGTATGAATTGTCAGTGTTGACCACACATAGTGGAATTCTCTCGTCGTACTCACTGACACATGCATGCTTTGCTTGGTCATTGTGCATGGTAGCCCCACAGTTCCCCTACATATTGAAGGTTGTTGTACTTGCTAGTCGATAACTAGTATCCACAAACCATTGTTTCCCACTCTGACCATTTGTGACTCGTGTTATAAGTTGTCAAAGTTGACCACACATAGTGACATTCTTTGGTCATTTTCAGTGACACATGCCTAGTTTGGTTGGTCATTGTACATGGTAGCCATACCATGCCACTACGTATTGGAGGTCCTTGTGCTTCCTTGTTGATACCTGGTGTTCCCAAACCATTGTTTCCCCAGCTGACCAATTGTGACTCGTATTATGAGTTGTCAACGTTGACCACATGAAGTGAAACTGGTTGGTCATGGTCAGTGACATATGCATACTTTGGTTGGTCACTGTGCATGGTAGCCACACTGTGCCACTACATATTGAAGGTCTTTGTCCTTGCTAGTCGATAACTAGTATCCACAAACCATTGTTTCCCACTCTGACCATTTGTGACTCGTGTTATAAGTTGTCAAAGTTGACCACACATAGTGACATTCTTTGGTCATTTTCAGTGACACATGCCTAGTTTGGTTGGTCATTGTACATGGTAGCCATACCATGCCACTACGTATTGGAGGTCCTTGTGCTTCCTTGTTGATACCTGGTGTTCCCAAACCATTGTTTCCCCAGCTGACCAATTGTGACTCGTATTATGAGTTGTCAACGTTGACCACACACAGCGGATTTCTTTCGTCAAAGGCAGTACATATGCCTACTTTGGTCAGTTATGGTGCATGGTATCCACACCGTGCTACTACTGATTGAAGTTTGTAGTACTTGCTAGGTGGAAACTGATATTCCCAGACCATTGTTTCCCTCTCTGACCGTTTGTGACTCGTGTTATGGGTGGCAAACATTGATGACCCCTATTGAAATTCTTCGGTCATGGTCAGTGACATATGCCTAGTTTGGTTGTTTGGTGTGCTTAGTAGCCACACCTTGCCACTGCATATCGAAGTTGTTTTTCCTTTCTAGTCAATAGATAGGGTTCCCAACCCATTGTCTCTCCCTCTTACCATTTGTGACTCGCGTGATGAGTTGTCAATGTTGACCACATATAGTGGACATTTTCGGTCATAGTCAGTGACATGCATCCTTTGGTTGGTCACTCGACACGCTAGCCACACCGTGCGACTACTTGTTGAACATCTTTGTGCTTGCTAGTTGATAACTAGTATTCCCAGCCCATTGTTCCCCCCCTCTGACCATTTGTGACTCGTGTTATGAGTTTTCAACATTGACCACACACAGTGAAGTTATTTCGTTCATGGTTAGTGACATATGCCTACTTTGGTTTGTCACTGTCCATGGTTGCCACGCCATGTCACTACGTATTGAAGGTCTTTGTGCTTTCCAGTTGATAGCTAGTGTTTCCAAACCATTGTTATCCCCCTCTTACTGTCCGTGACTCGTGTTGTGAGTTGTCAACATTGACCACATGAAGTGAAACTGGTTGGTCATGGTCAGTGACATATGCATACTTTGGTTGGTCACTGTGCATGGTAACCACACCGTGCCACTACATATTGAAGGTCTTTGTACTTGCTAGTCGATAACTAGTATCATGGAACCATTGTTTCCCACTCTGACCATTTGTGACTCGTGGTATGAGTTGTCAAAGTCTACCACACATAGTGAAATTCTTTGGTCGTGGGCTGTGACACACGCCTACTTTGGGTGGTCTTCGTGCTTGGTATCCACGCCGTGCCACTACCTATAGCAGATCTTTGTACTAGCTAGTTGATGTCTATTCTTTCCAAACTGTTGTTTCCCCCTCTGAGCAATTGTGATTCGTTGTATGAGTTTTCAGTGTTGAACACACATAGTGGAATTCTTTCGTCATAGTCAGTGACAAATGCATGTTTTGCTCGGTCATTGTGCATGGTAGCCCCACCGTTCCACTACATATTGAAGGTCTTTGAACTTGCTGGTCTATAACTAGTATTCACAACCCATTGTTTCCCACTCTGAACATTTTTGGCTCGTGTTATAAGTTGTCAAAGTTGACCACACATAGTGACATTCTTTGGTCATTTTCAGTGTCACATGCGTAGTTTGGTTGGTCATTGTACATGGTAGCCATACCGTGCCACTACGTACTGGAGGTCCTTGTGCTTGCTTGTTGATGCCTGGTGATCCCAAACCATTGTTTCCCCAACTGACCAAGTGTGACTCGTATTATGAGTTGTCAACGTTCACCACACAAAGCGGATTTCTTTCGTCAAAGGCAGTACATATGCCTACTTTGGTCAGTTGTTGTGCATGGTAGCCACACCGTGCTACTACTGATTGAAGTTCGTAGTACTTGCTAGGTGGAAGCTGATATTCCCAGACCATTGTTTCCCTCTCAGACCGTTTGTGACTCTTGTTATGGGTGGCGAACATTGATGACCCCTATTGAAATTCTTCGGTCATGGTCAGTGACATATGCCTACTTTGGTTGTTTGGTTTGCATACTAGCCACACCGTGCCACTGCATATCGAAGTTCTTTTTCCTTTCTAGTCGATTCATAGGGCTCCCTGTTGGAATGATGCTCCTCACCATGGCAGGAGTGACTCCAAAAAGGAACACCAAAAAGAGAAGCCTTAGTGGCTTAGTGGTTAATGGTGTCCACCTCTAGAGGCAGGGGCCCGGGTTCAAGTCCCACAAGATGAAATTCTGCCCTGCCTCAAGGGAGGTGGAAAATAGATGCCAGGAAGCTAGCTCAACCTTTAGAGTTCCTCTTTAAGTTTCTAGAAGGCCAGGTGTGGGTCCAGGAAGGTGGCACACCTTCTAGAAGGGGTGACTTGTCCTACAAGGCATCTAGAGGTGTCTTGGTCTTCTGGACACCTTCCCTCCTACTAGAAGCAAGCTGAGGAATCTAGGAAGGGGCAGAAGCTTCTAGAGGAGGGAAGGGATGCCTTCCTAGGTGGGAAAAGGACAGCCTACCAAGGAGCACTCTAGAAGCCATAGAATCTGCTAGGAAGCTCCAAATCTGGCATGCTTTGGTGTTCTGGAAAGCTTAGATCAGTGGCTATAAAATTCCACTTCTTGTGAGCCTTGATCAAGTGTTAATTCCCATCCAATTGAGGCCAAAACTATTCCCTCACTCTCTGACCAGATTTTGCCATCCTTGAAACCAGTTGCCTCCATAGTTTCAGTCTCTCCAAAAACAGTTGGTGGTGTGAACCAGCCACTGCTAGGGACCCTCCAGGGTGCACACTCACCCTCAGGCTTACAAAGGGTTATGGGCCCACGCCTCTAAGGGGTTCAAAGCCAGCTTGATTTCACGCTCCCAACAGCAAGACATGGCAACCAGCGAGCAAGAGAGCAGCCGCGCTGTCCTTAAGTTTGATGGGACAGGCTTTGCCTTGTGGAGGTGGCAGTTTGAGGTCTTCCTCGACGACAAGGGACTGCTTGAGCTCGTAAAAGGTGATGAGACTGCTCCGCCGGAGACTGCAACGGCTGAGGTGAAGGAGGCATACAAGAAGCGCAACAAAAAGGCATTGGCGCTCCTTGTGTCCGCGTTATGCCCACCACAACTTGGGCACATCCAAGGATGCACCCTGGCCGCGGACGCATGGTCAAAACTCTGCTCCATCTACCAGTCAAGCAACCTTGCCAATCAGCTCTTCATCTTCAAACGGCTCGTCACCCTCCGAGCCAATGAAGGCGACAACATCATGGAGATCATGCAGCAGATTGAGTCCCTCGCAGCGGAGTGCGTGGCCACGGGTTGGGAGGTCGACTCTCAGCTGCAAGCTATGATCCTCCTTCTGGCCTTGCCAGACAGTTGGAGTCCCATGATCACAGTCCTTGGTGGCTGGCCTTCCGACGAGCTGAAGTACCCGAAGGTTGCTGAGTACGTGCGCAATGAGTGGATGCGACGTGGCGGTCGAGAGAGTGCAGTGGCATCAACTTCAGCTTACACCGTTCATCCTCAAAGTGGAGGCCGAGGCGACAAGTGGAAGGGTGCCAAACAGGGCACTAAGAAGGGTGACAAGAAGGGGGATTACTTCAACTGCGGCAAGGAGGGCCACTACGCGCGCAACTGTCCTAAGAAGACAACAGATCGGTCGCAGCGGGGCGGGAAGAAAGATGAGCACGCCCTTATGGCGTACAACTCCACCAACTTGAAGGATCCGGGAGTTGCCGTCATCGACTCCGGATCAGGCCGCCACACGCAATGCAACAGGGCGGCATTTGTCACCTACGGCGCCTCGGAGAGATGCATGACGGTGGCCAATGGAAAAACAGAGGTGGCCGCCGGTGAGGGTAACGTCCGCATTGAGTCAATTGTGGATGGAAAACCTGTCACGAGCACAATCTACGATGTGCTGCATATGCCTAACTTTGGGGCAAACCTGCTCTCTGTCAGCCGCCTTACCGACAAGGGACTTGAGGTGCTCTTCACAAAGAAGGAGGCCGTCATCCGCAAAGAGGGCAAAGGTGAGGTGATTGTGCGTGCCAAGAGGGAGGACGACTTGTACCTGCTACGCGCAAAGATCCTCAGCAGCCGGGTGGGGTCCAACGCCGCCAACCTTGCAACGAAGGATGGAGGAGCCCTGGACCTATGGCACCGCCGACTCTGCCACATTTCTCCATCAACAGTGAAGGAGATGGCTAAGAGGGAAGTGGTGCGGGGTCTCCAAATCAGCGGCCTTGATGGAACCAAGGAGACGGTGTGTGAGCCATGCATCATTGGCAAATCAACTCGGCAGCCGTTTGTCGCCAAGGGGACGCGTGCATCGGCAAAACTGGCCGTGGTACACACAGATGTGTGTGGACCGCTTGAGAGCTCCATCGGCGGAGCTCGCTACTTCCTCACCTTCATCCATGACCACAGCCGAAAACTCTACCTCTACCCAATGAAGCGGAAGAGTGAGGTCCTTGCGTGCATGCAAGAGTTTGTGGCTGATGTGGAGCGGCAAACAGAGTTGAAGGTGAAGGCGTTCCGGAGTGACAACGGCGGTGAATATGCGGGGTGCCTTGGGTGGATGAAGAGCAAGGGGATTGAGTGGCAGAAAACAACTCCACACTCCTCACAACAGAATGGCGTCGCAGAGAGAGCGAATCGCACAATCCTTAACATGGTGCGATCTATGTTGAGCGACGCCGGCCTTACACAACGGTATTGGGCGGAGGCGGCAAGGACAGCAGCGTACATCATGAATCTCATGCCGACCAAGCCGCTGAAGGACAAGGAGAGCAATGTGTGGAAGACGCCACAAGAAGTCTGGAGCGGGAGGAAGCCGGCAGTGGGTCACCTCCGCACGTTTGGTTGTGTTGCACATGCAATGGTGCAGGCACGTGAGGGACGGAGTAAGTTGGACCCGCGTACCCGCCGGTGTATTTTCCTTGGATATGAGAGCGGAAGCAAGGCGTATCAGCTCTTTGACCCAAGGAGGCAGCAGATTGTGCGGAGTCGCGACGTCACGTTCGACGAGAAAAGCCGTTGGACAGACAAGGAGGCAGGTCTCTCCAAGAGGGGGGAGTGGATGCCACTCCTTGAGGGGGAGACACCGGAGGACGTGAATGAGGGTGACATCCTCGCATCACCACCAACCGGAGAGCATCGCCTGAGGGATGGGCGAGCGGCAGACTTTATTCCGGCCAGTTTGGATGAGGAATCCGAAGCACCGGAGATTGACGTGGAGGTGGAGAGTCAACAGATGTCTCCAAGGTCTCCAAGAGAGGGGGAGCAGGCGCTTGGAGAGGATGGCGCCAAAAGGGGACAGCAACAACAACAACCGCCTCAAGAGCCCCGCACGAGTAACCGTGTGCGAAGAAGGAAAAAAATGTATGATGCCAACAAGGGCATTTGGACTGGGTTTGCACAAGCCTTCTTCACGCAAGAGGAGCCTCAATCTGTAAAGGAGGCACTCCAGCGGAAGGATGGGGCTGAGTGGGAGGGAGCAATAAAATCTGAGCTTGCCTCCCAC
>SZWC01008104.1:87904-120382 GCA_023375785.1 Penium margaritaceum
GTTGAAAACGCATAACACGAGTCACAAATGGTCAGAGGGGAAAACAATGGATTGGGGACACTAGTTATCAACTAGCAAGTACAAAGACCTTCAACAAGCAGTGGCACGGTATGGCTAGCGTGCACAGTGACCAACCAAAGGATGCATACGTCACTGACTACGACCGAATAAGTCCACTATGTGTGGTCAACATTGACAACTCATAACGCCAGTCCCAAATGGTCAGAGGGAGAGACAATGGTTTGGGAAGCATATGTATTGACTAGAAAGGACAAAGAACTTCAATACGTAGTGGCACGGTGTGGCTTATATGCACACCAAACAATCAAACTAGGCATATGTCACTGATCATGACCACAGAATTTGAATATGGGTGGTCAACGTTGACCAACCATAACACGAGTCACAAACGGTAAGGAGAGGAAACATTGCAATGAGAATATCGGTTCTCAACTACCAAGTACAATGACCTCCAGTCAGTAGTAGCACAGCGTGCCTACCATGCACAATGACCGACCAAAGTAGGCATATGTACTGCCTTCGACCAGAGAAATCCGCTGTGTGTGGTCAACGTTGACAACTCATAATACGAGTCACAAATGGTCAGAGGGGGAAACAATGGTGTGGGAATACTTGGTATCGACTAGCAAGTACAAAGACCTTTGATAAGTGGTGGCATGGTATGGATACCATGCACAATGACCAGCCAAAATATTCTTGTGTCATTGAAGATCATAAGAAGAGTTTCACTGTGTCTTGTCAACTTTCATTCTTACGGCTGGTCAATCGCAGCAATGGTTGAGAGGTTATTCAAGCTTGAAGTTGCAAAACTCAAAACTTAGTCTGCGTCAATTGTTTATGAATAAACAGAATTTGTTATCATTCCTACTTTTCAAAACTACCCTATAATCTTACACCCCCTTGTTTTATGCCCTTTACCCATAGGAACCCTTATAATGTCATTTGGACAACATATGAACACCATGTGAGTTGGCTTAGTGCTCATAGAGTTAGATTCTGGAGCGATAGGTCCTGGGCTTGAATCCTCGTACGTGCAATATAGAATAGGCTCGCGACCTGGGGGGGGGGGCGTGTTGTGCTACCTTAACTCTACCTTCGAGCCTAAGCCGTGGGGGGGGGGGGTGGGGGGTGTGTCATAATGCGGTCGCAAATCTGTCCTCCAGGTCGTCCACGGAACATCCCTTTAGGGGGGTGGGGGGGAGTATTCCAGTGAAGGCACCTACGCGTAACAAATAAACAAAAACCGAACTTGTGTCAAAGGGAGAAACCTTTTGCTATTTATTGACTAGAAAGTGCAAATAATTTCAACAAGTAGTCGAACGGTGTGGCTACCATAAACAATGACCAACCAGATTAGGCACGTGCGACTTACCATGACCAAATAATTTTACTATGTGTGGTCAACGTTGACAACCCATAATATGGGTCACGAATTGACAGGGGGAGAAACAATGGGTTGGGAACAGCAAGTATCACATAGCAAGCACAAGGGGCTTCAATACGTTGTGGCACGGTGTGGAAACCATGCACGATGACCAACCAAAGTAGGCATATGTCATTGACCATAACCAAATAATGTCACTAAGTGTGGTAAACTTTGACAACTCATAATACGAGTCACAGATGGTCAGGGTGGAAGATAATGGTTTGTGCATACTAGTTATTGACTAGCAAGTAAAAATACCTTCAATATGTCGTGGCACAATGTGGCTTCAATGCACAGTGACCAACCAAAGTATGCATATGTCACTAACCATGACCAACAAATTTCACTTCATGTGGTCAACGTTGAAAACGCATAACACGATTCACAAATGGTCAGAGAGGAAGAAAATGGATTGGGAAGCCTATGTATTGGCTAAAAAGGACGAATAACGTCAATACGTAGTGGCACAGTGTGGCTAATATGCACACCAAACAATCAAACTAGGCATATGTCACTGATCATGACCAGAGAAGTTCAATATGGGTGGTCAACGTTGACCAACCATAACACGAGTCACAAACGGTCAGGATAGGAAACAATGCTATGAGAATATCGGTTCTCAACTACCAAGTACAACGACCTTCAGTCAGTAGTAGCGCGGTGTGGCTACCATGCACAATGACCGACAAAAGTAGGCATATTAATTGCCTTTGACCAAAGAAATCCGCTGTGTGTGGTCCACGTTGACAACTCATAATACTAGTCACAAATCATCAGAGGGGGAAACATTGGTTTGGGAACACCACGTATCACATAGCAAGCACGAGGGGCTTCAATACGTTGTGGCACGGTGTGGAGACCATGCAGGATGACCAACCAAAGTTGGCATATGTCACTGACCATGACCAAATAACGTCACTAAGTGTGGTAAACTTTGACAACTCATAACACGAGTCACAAATGGTCAGGGTGGAAGGTAATGGTTTGTGAATACTAGTTCTCTTCTAGCAAGTACAAATACCTTCAATATGTAGTGGTAAAATGTGGCTGCAATGCAGAGTGACCAACCAAAGTATGCATATGTCACTGACCACGACGAAAGAATTTCACTTCATCTGGTCAACGTTGAAAACGCATAACACGAGTCACAAATGGTCAAAGGGGAAAACAATGGGTTGGGAACACTAGTTATCAACTAGGAAGTACAAAGACCTTGAACAAGCAGTGGCACAGTATGGCTAGCGTGTACAGTGACCAACCAAAGGATGCATACGTCACTGACTACGACCGAATAAGTCCACCATGTGTGGTCAACATTGACTACTCATAACACGAGTCACGAATGGTCAGAGGGAGAGAAAATGGTTTGGGAAGCCTATGTATTGACTAGAAAGGACAACAAACTTCAATACGTAGTGGCACGGTGTGGCTAATATGCACACCAAACAACCAAACTAGGCATATGTCACTGATCATGACCACATAACTTCAATATGGGTGGTCGACGTTGACCAACCATAACAAGAGTCACAAGTGGTCAGGACAGGAAACAATGCTATGGGATTATCGTTTCTCAACAACCAAGTACAACAACCTTCATTCAGTAGTAGCACGGTGTGGCTACCATGCACAATGACCAACCAAAGGAGGCATATGTACTGCCTTTGACCAAAGAAATCCGCTGTGTGTGGTCCAAGTTGACAACTCATAATACGAGTCACAAATGGTCAGAGGGGGAAACAATGGTTTGGGAACACCACGAATCACATAGCAAGCACAAGGGGCTTCAATACGTTGTGGCATAGTGTGGAGAACATGCACGATGACCAACCAAAGTAGGCATATGTTACTGACCATGACCAAACAATGTCACTAAGAGTGGTAAACTTTGACAACTCACAACACGAGTCACAAATGGTCAGGGTGGAAGGTAATGGTTTGTGAATACTAGTTATCTACTAGCAAGTACAAATACCTTCAATATGCAGTGGTACAATGTGGCTTCAATGCACAGTGACCAACCAAAGTATGCATATGTCAGTGACCATGACGGAAGAATTTCACTTCATGTGGTCAATGTTGAAAACGCATAACACGAGTCACAAATGCTCAAAGGGGAAAACAATGTGTGGGATCGCTAGTTATCAACTAGGAAGAACAAAGACCTTCAACAAGCAGTGGCACGGTATGGCTAGCGTGCACAGTGACAAACCAAAGGATGCATACGTCACTGACTACGACCGAATAAGTCCACTATGTGTGGTCAACATTGACAACTCACAACACGAGTCACAAATGGTCAGAGGGAGAGACAATGGTTTGGGAAGCCTATGTATTGACTAGAAAGGACAAAGAACTTCAATACGTAGTGGCACGGTGTGGCTAATATGCACATCAAACAACCAAACCAGGCATATGTCACTTATCATGACCACAGAATTTCAATGTGGAAGGTCAACGTTGACCAACCATAACACGAGTCACAAACGGTCAGGACAGGAAAAAATGCTATGGGAATATCGGTCCTCAACTACCAAGTACAAAGACCTTCAATAAGTAGTAGCACGGTGTCGCTACCATGCACAACGACCAACCAAAGTAGGCATATGTACTGCCTTTGACCAAAGAAATCCGCTGTGTGTGGTCAACGTTGACAACTCATAATACGAGTCACAAATGGTCAGAGGGGGAAACAATGGTTTGGGAGCATCAAGTATCACATAGCAAGCACAAGGAGCTTCAATAAGTTGTGACACAGTGTGGAGACCATGCACGATGACCAACCAAAGTAGGCATATGTCATTGACCATGACCAAATAATGTCACTAAGTGTGGTTAACTTTGACAACTCACAGAACGAGTCATAAATGGTCAGGGTGGAAGGTAATGGTTTGTGAATACTAGTTATCTACTAGCAAGTACAAATACCTTCAATATGCAGTGGCCCCATGTGGCTTCAATGCACAGTGACCAACCAAAGTATGCATATGTCACAGACCATGACGGAAGAATTTCACTTCATGTGGTTAACGTTGAAAAAAGATAACACGAGTCACAAATGGTCAAAGGGGAAAACAATGGGTTGCGATCGCTAGTTATCAACGAGGAAGAACAAAGACCTTCAACAAGCAGTGGCACGGTATGGCTAGCGTGCACAGTGACCAACCAAAAGATGCATACGTCACTGACTACGACCGAAAAAGTCCACTATGTGTGGTCAACATTGACAACTCATAACACGAGTCACAAATGGTCAGAGGGAGATACAATGGATTGGGAAGCCTATGTATTGCCTGGAATGGACAAAGAAATTCAATACCTAGTGGCACGGTTTGGCTAATATGCACACCAAGCAAACAAACTAGGCATATGTCACTGATCATGACCAGAGAAGTTCAATATGGGTGGTCAACGTTGACCAATCATAACACGAGTCACAAACGGTCAGGAGAGGAAATAATGCTATGCGAATATCAGTTCTCAACTACCAAGTACAATGACCTTCAGTCAGTAGTAGCACGGTGTGGCTACCATGAAAAATGACCGACCAAAGTAGGCATATGTACCGCCTTTCACCAAAGAAATCCGCTGTGTGCGGTCCACGTTGACAACTCATAGGAGGAGTCACAAATGTTCTGAGGGGGAAACAATGGTTTGGGAACACCACGAATCACATAACAAGCACAGGGGACTTCAATACGTTGTGGCACGGTGTGGAGACCATGCATGATGACCAACCAAAGTAGTCATATGTCACTGACCATGACGAAATAATGTCACTAAGTGTGGTAAACTTTGACAACTCACAACACGAGTCACAAATGGTCAGGGTTGAAGGTAATGGTTTGTGAATACTAGTTATCTACTAGCAAGAACAAAGACCTTCAATATGTTGTAGTGCAATGTGGCTTCAATGCACAGTGACCAACCAAAGTATGCATATATCACTAACCATGAGGAACAAATTTCACTTCATGTGGTCAATGTTGAAAACGCATAACACGAGTCACAAATGGTCAGAGGGGAAAACAATGGATTGGGAACACCAGTTATCAACTAGCAATTACAAAGACCTTCAACAGGCAGTGGCACGGTATGGCTAGCGTGCACAGTGTCCAATGAAAGGATGCACACGCCACTGACTACGACCGAATATGTCCACTATGTGTGGTCAACATTGTCAACTCATAACGCCAGTCCTAAATGGTAAGAGGGAGAGACAATGGTTTGGGAAGCCTATGTATTGACTAGAAAGGACAAAGAACTTCAATACGTAGTGGCACGGTGTGGCTAGTATGCACACCAAACAACCAAACTAGGCATATGTCACTGATCATGACCATATAATTTCAATATGGGTGGTCAATGTTGACCAACCATAACATGAGTCACAAACGGTCAGGACAGTAAACAATGCTATGGGAATATCGGTTCTCAAATACCAAGTACAACGAACTTCAGTCAGTAGTAGCATGGTGTGGTTACCATGCACAATGATTGACCAGAGTAGGCATATGTACTGCCTTTGACCAAAGAAATCCGCTGTGTGTGGTCAACGTTGACAACTCATAATACGAGTCACAAATGGTCAGAGGGGGAAAGAATTGTTTAGGAACATAAAGTATCACGTAGCAAGCACAAGGGGCTTCAATACGTTGTGGCACAGTGTGGAGACCATGCACGATGACCAACCAAAGTAGGCATATGTCACTGACCATGACCAAATAATGTCACAAAGTGTGGTAAACTTTGACAACTCACAACACGAGTCACAAATGGTCAGGGTGGAAGGTAATGGTTTGTGAATACTAGTAATGTACTGGCAAGTACAAATACCTTCAAGATGTACTAGCACAATGTCGCTTCAATGCACAGTGACCAACCAAAGTATGCATATGTCACTAACCTTGACGAACAAATTTCACTTCATGTGGTCAACGTTGAAAACGCATAACACGAGTCACCAATGGTCAGAGGGGAAAACAATGGATTGGGAACACTAGTTATCAACTAGCAAGTACAAAGACCCTCAACGAGCAGTGGTACGATATGGCTAGCGTGCACAGTGACCAACCAAAGGATGCATTCGTCACTGACTACGACGGAATAAGTCTACTATGTGTGGTCAACATTGACAACTCATAACGCCAGTCCCAAATGGTCAGAGGGAGAGACAATGGCTTGGGAAGAACATGTATTGACTAGAAGGACAAAGAACTTCAATACGTAGTGGCACGGTGTGGCTAATATGCACATCAAACAATCAAACTAGGCATATGTCACTGATCATGACCGCAGAATTTCAATATGGGTTGTCAACGTTGACCAACCATAACACGAGTCACAAACGGTGAGGAGAGGAAACAATGCTATGAGAATATCGGTTCTCAACTACCAAGTACAATGACATTCTGTCGGTAGTAGCACGGTGTGCCTACCATGCACAATGACTGACCAAAGTAGGCATATGTACTGCCTTTGACCAGAGAAATCCGCTGTGTGTGGTCAACATTGACAACTCATAATACGAGTCACAAATGGTCAGAGGGGGAAACAATGGTTTGGGAACACCACGAATCACATAGCAAGCACAAGGGGCTTCAATGTGTTGTGGCACGGTGTGGAGACCATGCACGATGACCAACCAAAGTAGGCATATGTCACTGACCATGACCAAATAATGTCACTAAGTGTGGTAAGCTTTGACAACTCACAACACGAGTCACAAATGGTCAGGGTGGAAGGTAATGGTTTGTGAATACTAGTTATTGACTAGCAGGTACAAATACCTTCAATGTGTCGTAGCACAATGAACTTCAATGCACAGTGACCAACCAAAGTATGCATATGTCTCTAACCATGACCAACACATTTCACTTCATGTGGTCAACGTTGAAAACGCATAACTCGAGTCACAAATGGTCAGAGGGGAAAACAATGAATTTGGAAGCCTATTTATTGGCTAGAAAGGACGAAGAACTTCAATGCATAGTGGCACGGTGTGGCTAATATGCACACCAAACAATCAAACTAGGCATATGTCACTGATCGTGACCAGAGAATTTCAATATGGGTGGTCAACATTGACGAACCATAACACGAGTCACGAACAGTCACGAGAGGAAACAATGCCATGAGAATATCGGTTCTCAACTACTATGTACAACGACCTTCAGTCAGTAGTAGCACGGTGTGGCTACCATGCACAATGATCGACCAAAGTAGGCATATGTACTGCCTTTGACCAAAGAAATCCGCTGTGTGTGGTCCACATTAACAACTCATAATACGAGTCACAAATGGTCAGAGGGGGAAACAATGGTTTGGGAACACCACGAATCACATAGCAAGCACAAGGGGCTTCAATACGTTGTGGCACGGTGTGGAGACCATGCACGATGACCAACCAAAGTAGGCATATGTCACTGACCATGACCAAGTTATGTCACTAAGTGTGGTAAACTTTGACAACTCACAACACGAGTCACAAATGGTCAGGGTGGAAGGTAATGGTTTCTGAATACTAGTTATCTACTAGCAAGTATAAATACCTTCAATATGCAGTGGCACAATGTGGCTTCAATGCACAGTGACCAACCAAAGTATGCATATGTCACTGACCATGATGAAACAATTTCACTTCATGTGATCAATGTTGAAAACACATAACACGAGTCACAAATGGTCAAAGGGGAAAACAATGGGTTGGGATCACCAGTTATCAACTAGGAAGTACAAATACCTTCAACAAGCAGAGGCACGGTGTGGCTAGCGTGCACAGTGACCAACCAAAGGATGCATTGTTACCGACTACGACCGAATAAGTTCACTATGTGTGGTCAACATTGACAACTCATAACACGAGTCACAAATGGTCAGAGGGAGAGACAATGGTTTGGGAAGCCTGTGTATTGACTAGAAAGGACTAAGAACTTCAATACGTAGTGGCACGGTGTGGCTAATATGCACACCAAAAAACCAAAGTACGCACATGTCACTGATCATGACCACAGAATTTCAATATGGGTGGTCAACGTTGACCAACCATAACACGAGTCACAAACGGTCAGGACAGAAAACAATGCTATGGGAATATCGGTTCTCAACTACCAAGTACAACGACCTTCAGTCAGTAGTAGCGCGGTGTGGCTACCATGCACAATGACCGACCAAAGTAGGCATATGTACTGCCTTTGACCAAAGAAATCCGCTGTGTGTGGTCCACGTTGACAACTCATAATACGAGTCACAAATGGTCAGAGGGGGAAACAATGGTTTGGGAACACCACCTATTACATAGCAAGCACAGGGGGCTTCAATACGTTGTGGCACGGTGTGGAGACCATGCACGATGACCAACCAAAGTAGGCATATGTCACTGACCATGATCAAATAATGTCACTAAGTGTGGTAAACTTTGACAACTCACAACACGAGTCACAAATGGTCAGGGTGGAAGGTAATGGTTTGTGAATACTAGTTATCTACTAGCAAGTACAAATACCTTCAATATGTAGCGGCACAATGTGGCTTCAATGCACAGTGACCAACCAAAGTATGCATGTGTCACTAGCCATGACGAACAAATTTCACTTCATGTGGTCAATGTTGAAAACGCATAACACGAGTCACAAATGGTTAGAGGGGAAAACAATGGATTGGGAACACTAGCTATCAACTAGCAAGTACAAAGACCTTCAACAAGCAGTGGCACGGTATGGCTAGCGTGCACAGTGACCAACCAAAGGATGCATACATCAGCGACTACGACCGAATAAGTCCACTATGTGTGGTGAACATTGACAACTCATAACGCCAATCCCAAATGGTCAGAGGGAGAGACAATGGTTTGGGAAGCATATGTATTGACTAGAAAGGACAAAGAACTTCAATACGTAGTGGCACGGTGTGGCTAATATGCACACCAAACAATCAAACTAGGCATATGTAACTGATCATGACCACAGAATTTCAATATGGGTGGTCAACGTTGACCAACCATAACACGAGTCACAAACGGTAAGGAGAGGAAACAATGCTATGAGAATATTAATTCTCAACTACCAAAGTACAATGACCTTCAGTCAGTAGTAGCACGGTGTGCCTACCATGCACAATGACCGACCAAAGTAGGCATATGTACTGCCTTTGACCAGAGAAATCCGCTGTGTGTGGTCAACGTTTACAACTCATAATACGAGTCACAAATGGTCAGAGGGGGAAACAATGGTTTGGGAACACCAAGTATCACATAGCAAGCACAAGGGGCTTCAATACGTTGTGGCACGGTGTGGNACACTAGTTATCAACTAGCAAGTACAAAGACCTTCAACAAGCAGTGGCACGGTATGGCTAGCGTGCACAGTGACCAACCAAAGGATGCATACGTCACTGACTACGACCGAATAAGTCCACTATGTGTGGTCAACATTGACAACTCATAACGCCAGTCCCAAATGGTCAGAGGGAGAGACAATGGTTTGGGAAGCATATGTATTGACTAGAAAGGACAAAGAACTTCAATACGTAGTGGCACGGTGTGGCTAATATGCACACCAAACAATCAAACTAGGCATATGTCACTGATCATGACCACAGAATTTCAACATGGGTGGTCAACGTTGACCAACCATAACACGAGTCACAAACGGTAAGGAGAGGAAACAATGCTATGAGAATATTGGTGCTCAACTACCAAGTACAATGACCTTCCGTTAGTAGTAGCATAGTGTGGCTACCATGCATAATGACCGACAAAAGTAGGCATATGTACCGCCTTTGACCAGAGAAATCCGCTGTGTGTGGTCAACGTTGACAACTCATAATACGAGTCACAAATGGTCAGAGGGATAAACAATGGTTTGGGAATACTTGGTATCGACTAGCAAGTACAAAGACCTTTGATAAGTGGTGGCACGGTATGGCTACCATGCACAATGACCAACCAAAATATTATTGTGTCATTAAGTATCATAAAAGGAGTTGCAATGTGTCTTGTCAACTTTCCTTCTTACGACTGGTCAATCGCACCAATGGTTGAGAGGTTATTCAAGCTCGAAGTGGCAAAATTCAAAACTTAGTCTGCGTGAATTGTTTATGAATAAACTGAATTTTTTATCATTTTTACTTTTGAAAACAACCCTATAATCTTACACCCCCTTATTTTATGCCCTTTACCCATAGGAACCCTTATAATGTCATTTGGACAACATATGAACACCATGTGAGTTGGCTTAGTGCTTATATAGTTAGATTGTGGAGCGATAGGTTCTGGGTTTGAATCCTCGTACGCGCAATATAGAATAGGCTTGCGACATTGGGGGGGGGGGNCAAAGGGAGAAAGCTTTTGCTATTTATTGACTAGCAATTACAAATACTTTCAACAAGCAGTGGAACGGTGTGGCTACCATGTACAATGACCAACCAGATTAGGCATGTGCCACTTACCATGACCAAATAACTTTACTATGTGTGGTCAACGTTGACAACCCATAATATGGGTCACGAATTGTCAGAGGGGGCAATAATGGGTTGGGAACACCAAGTATCACATAGCAAGCACAAGGGGCTTCAATACGTTGTCGCACGGTGTGGAGACCATGCACGATGACCAACCGAAGAAGGCATATGTCACTGACCATGATCAAATAATGTCACTAAGTGTGGTAAACTTTGACAACTCATAACACGAGTCACAAATGGTCAGGGTGGAAGATAATGGTTTGTGCATACTAGTTATTGACTAGCATGTACAAATACCTTCAAGATGTCGTGGCACAATGTGTCTTCAATGCACAATGACCAACCAAAGTATGCATATGTCACTAACCATGACCAACAAACTTCAATTCATGTGGTCAACGTTGAAAACACATAACACGAGTTACAAATGGTCGGAGGGGAAAACAATGGACTGGGAAGCCTATGTATTGGCTAGAAAGGACAAAGAACTTCAATACGTAGTGGCATGGTGTGGCTAATATGTACACCAAACAATCAAACTAGGCATATGTCACTGATCATGACCAGAGAATTTCAATATGGGTGGTCAACGTTGACCAACCATAACACGAGTCACAAACGGTCAGGAGAGGAAACAATGCTATGAGAACATCGGTTCTCAACTACCAAGTACAACGACCTCCATTCAGTAGTAGCACGGTGTGGCTACCATGCACAATGACCGACCAAAGTAGGCATATGTACTGCCTTTGACCAAAGAAATCCGCTGTGTGTGGTCCACATTGAAAACTCATAATACGAGTCACAAATGGTGAGAGGGGGAAACAATGGTTTGGGAACACCAAAAATTACATAGCAAGCACAAGAGGCTTCAATACGTTGTGTCACGGTTTAAAGACCATGCACGATGACCAACCAAAGTAGGCATATGTCACTGACCATGACCAAATAACGTCACTAACTGTGGTAAACTTTGACAACTCACAACACGAGTCACAAATGGTCAGGGTGGAAGGTAATGGTTTGTGAGTACTAGTATCTACTAGCAAGTACAAATACCTTCAATATGTAGTGGCACAATGTGGCTTCAATGCACAGTGACCAACCAAAGTATGCATATGTCACTAACCATGACGAACAAATTTCACTTAATGCGGTCAACGTTGAAAACGCATAACACGAGTCACAAATGGTCAGAGGGGAAAACAATGGATTGGGAAGCCTATGTTTTGGCTAGAAAGGACAAAGAACTTCAATTCGTAGTGGTACGGTGTGGCTAATATGCTAACCAAACAATCAAACTAGACATATGTCACTGATCATGACAAGAGAATTTCAATATGGGTGGTAAACGTTGACCAACCATAACACGAGTCACAAACGGTCAGTAGAGGACACATTGCTATGAGAATATCGGTTCTCAACTACCAAGTACAAAGACCTTCAGTCAGTAGTAGCGCAGTGTGGCTACAATGCACAATGACCGACCAGAGTAGGCATATGTACTGTCTTTGACCAAAGAAATCCACATGTGTGGTCCACGTTGACAACTCATAATACGAGTCACAAATGGTCAGAGGGGGAAACAATGGTTTGGGAACACCAGGTATCACATAGCAAGCACAAGGGGCTTCAATACATTGTGGCACGATGTGGAGACCATGCACGATGACCAAGCAAAGTAGGCAAATGTCACTGACCATGACCAAATGATGTCACTAACTGTGGTAAACTTTGACAACTCACAACACGCGTCACAAATGGTCAGGGTGGAAGGTAATGGTTTGTGAATACTAGTTATCTACTAGCAAGTACAAATACCTTCAATATTTACTGGCACAATGTGGCTTCAATGCACAGTGACCACCCAAAGTATGCACATGTCACTGACTATGACGAAATAATTTCACTTCATGTGGTCAACGTTGAAAACGCATAACAAGAGTCACAAATAGTCAGAGGGGAAAACAATGGGTTGGGAACACTAGTTATCAACTAGGAAGTACAAAGACCTTCAACAAGCAGTGGAACGGTATATCTAGCGTGGACGGTGACCAACCAAAGGATGCATACGTCACTGACTACGACCGAATAAGTCCATTATGTGCTGTCAACATTGACAACTCATAACACGAGTCACAAATGGTCAGAGGGAAGGACAATGGTTTGGGAAGCCTATGTATTGACTAGAAAGGACAAAGAACTTCAATACGTAGTGGCATGATGTGGCTAATATGCATACCAAACAACTTAACTAGGCATATATCACTGATCATGACCAGAGAATTTCAATATGGGTGGTCAACGTTGACCAACCATAACACGAGTCAAAAACGGTTAGGACAGGAAAAAATGCTATGGGAATATCCGTTCTCAAATACCAAGTACAACAACCTTCAGTCAGTAGTAGCACGGTGTGGCTACCATGCACAATGACTGACCAAAGTAGGCATATGTACTGCCTTTGACCAAAGAAATCCGTTGTGTGTGGTCAACGTTGACAACTCATAATACGAGTCACAAATGGTCTGAGGGGAAAACAATGGTTTGGGAACATCAAGTATCACATAGCAAGCACAAGGGGCTTCAATACGTTGTGGCACAGTGTGGAGACCATGCACGATGACCAACCAAAGTAGGCATATGTCACTGACCATGATTAAATAATGTCACTAAGTGTTGTAAACTTTGACAACTCACAACAGGAGTCACAAATGGTCAGGGTGGAAGGTAATGGTTTGTGAATACTAGTTATCTACTAGAAAGTACAAATACCTTCAATGTGTAGTGGAACAATGTGGCTTCAATGCACCATGACCAACCAAAGTATGAATATGTAACTAACCATGACGAACAAAATTTGTGACTCCTGTTATGCGCTGAAAACGCATAACACAAGTCACAAATGGTCAGATTGGAGAATAATGGATTGGGAAGCCTATGTATTGGCTAGAAAGGACAAAGAACTTCAATACGTAGTGGTACGGTGTGGCTAATATGCACACCAAACAATAAAACTAGGCATATGTCACTGATCATGATCAGAGAATTTCAATATGGGTGGTCAACGTTGACCAACCATAACACGAGTCACAAACGGTCAGAAGAGGACGCAATGCTATGAGAGTATCGGTTCTCAACTACCAAGTACAACGACCTTCAGTCAGTAGTAGCGCTGTGTGGCTACCATGCACAATGACCGACCAAATTAGGCATATGTACTGTCTTTGACCAAAGAAATCCACATGTGTTGTCCACATTGACGACTCATAATACGAGTCACAAATGGTCTGAGGGGGAAACAATGGTTTGAGAACACCAGGTATCACATAGCAAGCACAAGGGGCTTCAATACATTGTGGCACGGTGTGGAGACCATGCACGATGACCAACCAAAGTAGGCATATGTCACTGACCATGCCCAAATGATGTCACTAAGTGTAGTAAACTTTGACAACTCATAACACGAGTCACAAATAGTCAGAGGGGAAAACAATGGGTTGGGAACACTAGTTATCAACTAGGAAGTACAAAGACCTTCAACAAGCAGTGGCACGGTATGGCTAGCGTGCACAGTGACCAACCAAAGGATGCATACGTCACTAACTACGACGGAATAAGTCTACCATGTGTGGTCAACATTGACAACTCATAACACGAGTCACAAATGGTCAGGGTGGAAGGTAATGGTTTGTGAATACTAGTTATCTACTATCAAGTACAAATACCTTCAACATGTAGTGGCACAATGTGGCTTCAATGCACAGTGACCACCGAAAGTATGCATATGTCACTGACCATGACGAAATAATTTCACTTCATGTGGTAAACGTTGAAAACGCATAACACGAGTCACAAATAGTCAGAGGGGAAAACAATGGGTTGGGAACACTAGTTATCAACTAGGAAGTACAAAGACCTTCAACAAGCAGTGGAACAGTATGGCTAGCGTGCACAGTGACCAACCAAAGGATGCATACGTCACTCACTACGACCGAATAAGTCCACTATGTGTTCTCAACATTGACAACACGAGTCACAAATGGTCTGAGGGAGAGAAAATGGTTTGGGAAGCCTATGTATTGACTAGAAAGGACAAATAACTTCAATACGTAGTGGCACGGTGTGGATAATATGCACACCAAACAACCAAACTAGGCATATGTCACTGATCATGACCAGAGCATTTCACTATGGGTGGTCAACGGTGACCAACCATAACACGAGTCACATACGGTCAGAACAGGAAACAATGCTATGGGAATATTGGTTCTCAACTACCAAGTACAATGACATTCAGTCAGTAGTAGCACGGTGTGGCTACCATGTACAATGACCAACCAAAGTAGGCATATGTACTCCCTTTGACCCAAGAAATCTGCTGTGTGTGGGCAACGTTGACAACTCATAATACGAGTCACAAGTGGTCAGAGGGGGAATTAATGGTCTGGGAACACCAAGTATCACATAGCAAGCACAAGGGGCTTCGATACGTTGTGGCACAGTGTGGAGACCATGCACGATGACCAACCAAAGTAGGCATATGTCAATGACCATGACCAAATAATGTCACTAAGTGTGGTAAACTTTGACAACTCACAACACGAGTCACAAATGATCAGGGTGGAAGGTAATGGTTTGTGACTACTAGTTATCTACTAGCAAGTACAAATACCTTCTAGATGTAGTGGCAGAATGTGGCTTCAATGCACAGTGAACAACCAAAGTATGCATGTCACTAACCATGACAAACAAATTTCACTTCATGTGGTCAACGTTGAAAACGCATAACATGAGTCACAAATGGTCAGAGGGGAAAACAATGGATTGGGAAGTCTATGTATTGGCTAGAAAGGATAAAGAACTTCAATACATAGTGGCACGGTGTGGCTAAGATGCACACCAAATAATCAAAATAGGCATATGTCACTGATCATGACCAGAGAATTTTAATATGGGTGGTCAACGTTGACCAACCATAACATGAGTCACAAACGGTCGGGAGAGGAAACAATACCATGATAATATCGGGTCTCAACTACCAAGTACAACGACCTTCATTCAGTAGTAGCACGGTGTGGCTACCATGTACAATGACCGACCAAATTAGGCATATGTACTGCCTTTGACCAAAGAAATCCGCTGTGTGTGGTCAACGTTGACAACTCATAATACGAGTCACAAATGGTCACAGGGGGAAACAATGGTTTTGGAACACCAAGTATCAAATAGCAAGCACAAGGGGCTTCAATACGTTGTGGCACGGTGTGGAGACCATGCACGATGACCAACCAAAGTAGGCATATGTCACTGACCATGACCAAATAATGTCACTAAGTTTGGTAAACTTTGCCAACTCACAACACGAGTCACAAATGGTCAGGGTGGAAGGTAATGGTTTGTGAATACTAGTTATCTACTAGCAAGTACAAATACCTTCAATATGTAGTGGCAGAATGTGGCTTCAATGCACAGTGACAAACCAAAGTATGCATATGTCATTGAGGATGACGAAAGAATTTCACTTCATGTGGTCAATGTTGAAAACGCATAACACGAGTCACAAATGGTCTGAGGGGAAAACAATGGGTTGGGAACACTGATTATCAACTAGGAAGTACAAAGACCTTCAACAAGCAGTGGCACGGTATGGCTAGCGTGCACAGTGACCAACCAAAGGATGCATACGTCACTGACTACGACCGAATAAGTCCACTATGTGTGGTCAACATTGACAACTCATAACACGAGTCACAAATGGTCAAAGGGAGATAAAATGGTTTGGGAAGCCTATGTATTGACTAGAAAGGACAAAGAACTTCAATACGTAGTGGCAGTTTGGCTAATGTGGCCAAAAAACCAAACTAGGCATATGTCACTGATCATGACTAGAGAATTTCAATATTGATGGTCAACGTTGACCAACCATAACACGAGTCACAAACGGTCAGGACAGGAAAAAATGCTATGGGAATATCGGTTCTCAACTACCAAGTACAACGAAGTTCAGTCAGTAGTAGCACGGTGTGGCTACCATGCACAATGACCGACCAAAGTAGGTATATGTACTGCCTTTGACCAAAGAAATCCGCTGTGTGGTCAACATTGACAACTCATAATACGAGTCACAAATGGTCAGAGGGGGAAACAATGGTTTGGGAACATCAAGTATCACATAGCAAGCACAAGGGGCTTCAATACGTTGTGGCAAAGTGTGGAGACCATGCACGATGACCAACCAATGGAGGCATATGTCACTTACCATGACCAAAAAATGTCACTAAGTGTGGTAAACTTCGACAACTCACAACACGAGTCACAAATGGTCAAGGTGGAAGGTAATGGTTTGTGAATACTAGGTATCTACTAGCAAGTACAAATATCTTCAACATGTTGTGGCACAATGTGGCTTCAATGCACATTGACCAACCAAATTATGCATATGTCACTAACCATGACGAACAAATTTCATTTCATGTGGTCAACGTTGAAAATGCATAACACGAGTTACAAATGGTCAGAAGGTAAAACAATGGATTGGGAAGCCTATGTATTGGCTAGAAAGGACAAAGAACTTCAATACGTAGTGGCACGATGTGGCTATTATGCACACCAAACAATCAAACTAGGCATATGTCACTGATCATGACCAGAGAATTTCAATATGGGTGGTCAACGTTGACCAAACATAACACGAGTCACAAACGGTCAGGAGAGGAAACAATGCTATGAGAATATCGGTTCTCAACTACCAAGTACAATGACCTTCAGTCAGTAGTAGCACGATGTGGCTCCCATGCACAATGACCGACCAAAGTAGGCATATGTACTGCCTTTGACCAAAGAAATCCGCTGCGTGTGGTCCACGTTGACAACTCATAATACAAGTCACAAATGGTGAGAGGGGGAAACAATGGTTAGGGAACACCAAGTATCACATAGCAAGCAAAAGGGGCTTCAATACGTTGTGGCACGGTGTGGAGACCATGCACGATGACCAACCAAAGAAGGCATATGTCACTGACCATGACCAAATAATGTCACTAAGTGTGGTAAACTTTGACAACTCACAACACGAGTCACAAATGGTCAGGGTGGAAGGTATTGGTTTGTGAATACTAGTTATCTACTAGCAAGTAGAAAAACCTTTAATATGTAGTGGCACAATGTGGCTTCAATGCAGAGTGACCACCCAAAGTATGCATATGTCACTAAACATGACGAAAGAATTTCACTTCATGTGGTCAACGTTGAATACGCATGACACGAGTCACAAATGGTCAGAGGGGAAAACAATGGGTTGGGAACACTAGTTATCAACTAGGAAGTACAAAGACCTTCAACAAGCAGTGGCACGTTATGGCTAGCGTGCACAGTGACCAACCAAAGGATGCATACGTCACTGACTACGACCAAATAAGTCCACTATGTGTGGTCAACATTGACAACTCATAACACGAGTCACAAATGGTCAGAGGGAGAGAAAATGGTTTGGGAAGCCTATGTATTGACTAGAAAGGACAAAGAACTTCAATACGTAGTGGCACGGTGTGGCTAATGTGCACACCAAACAACCAAACAAGGCATATGTCACTGATCATGACCACATGATTTCAATATGGGTGGTCAACATTGACCAACCATAACACGAGTCACAAACGGTCAGGACAGGAAACAATGCTATGGGAATATCGGTTCTCAACTACCAAGTACAAAGACCTTCATTCAGTAGTAGCACGGTGTGGGTACGATGTATAATGACCGACCAAAGTAGTCATATGTACTGCCTTTGACAAAAGAAATCCGCTGTGTGTGGTCATCGTAGACAACTCATAATACGAGTCACAAATGGTCAGAGGGGGAAACAAGGGTTTGGGAACACCAAGTATCACATAGCAAGCACAAGGGGCTTCAATAATTTGTGGCACGGTGTGGAGACCATGCACGATGACCAACCAAAGTAGGCATTTTTCACTGACCATGACCAAATTATGTCACTAAGTGTGGTAAACTTTGACAACTCACAACGCGAGTCACAAATGGTCAGGGTGGAAGGTAAAGGTTTGTGAATACTACTTATATAATAGCAAGTACAAATACCTTCAATATGTAGTGGCACAATGTGGCCTCAATGTACAGTGACCAACCAAAGTATGCATATGTCACTAACCATGACGAACAAATTTCACGTATGTGGTCAATGTTGAAAACGCATAACACGAGTCACAAATGGTCAGAGGGGAAAACAATGGATTGGGGACACTAGTTATGAACTAGCAAGTAGAAAGAAGTTCAACAAGCAGTGGCAGGGTATGGCTAGCGTGCACAGTGACCAACCAAAGGATGCATACGTCACTGACTACGACCGAATAAGTCCACTATGTGTGGTCAACATTGACAACTCATAACACGAGTCACAAATTGTCAGAGGGAGATATAATGGTTTGGGAAGCCTATGTATTGAATAGAATGGAAAAAGAACATCAATACGTAGTGTCATGGTGTGGCTAACATGCACACCAAACAATCAAACTTCGCATATGTCACTGATCATGACCAGAGAATTTCAATATGGGTGGTCAACGCTGACCAACCATAACACGAGTCACAAATGGTAAGAAGAGGAAACAATGCGATGGGAATATCGGTTCTCAACTACCAAGTACAACGACCTTCAGTCAGTAGTAGCACAGTGTGGCTACCATGCACAATGACCGACCAAAGTAGGCATATGTACTGCCTTTGACCAAAGAGATCCGCCGTGTGTGGTCAACGTTGACAACTCATAATACGAGTCACAAATGGTCAGAGGGGGAAACAATGGTTTGGGAACACCACGAATCACATAGCAAGCACAAGGGCCTTCAATACGTTGTGGCACGGTGTGGAGACCATGCACGATGACCAAACAAAGTAGGCATATGTCACTGACCATGTCCAAGTAATGTTACTAAGTGTGGTAAACTTTGACAACTCACAACACGAGTCACAAATGGTCAGGGTGGAAGGTAATGGTTTGTGAATACTAGTTAGCTACTAGCAAGTACAAATACCTTCAATATGTAGTGGCACAATGTGGCTGCACTGCACAGTGACCAACCAAAGTATGCATATGTCACTAACCATGACGAACAAATTTCACTTCATGTGGTCAACGTTGAAAACAAATAACACGAGTCACAAATGGTTAGAGGGGAAAACAATGGATTGGAAAGCCTATGTATTGGCTAGAAACGACAAAGAACTTCAATACGTAGTGGCAGGGTGTGGCTAATATGCACACTTAACAATAAAACTAGGCATATGTCACTGATCATGACCAGAGAATTTCAATATGGGTGGTCAACGTTGACCAGCCATAACACGAGTCACAAACGGTCAGGAGAGGAAACAATGCTATGAGAATATCAGTTCTCAACTACCAAGTACAATGACCTTCAGTCAGTAGTAGCGCGGTGTGGCTACCATGCACAATGACCGACCAAAGTAGGCATTTTTACTGCCTTTGACCAAAGAAATCCGCTGTGTGTGGTCCACGTTGACAACTCATAATACGAGTCACAAATGGTCAGAGGGGGAAATAATGGTTTGGGAACACCACGTATCATATAGCAAGCACAAGGGGCTTCAATACGTTGTGGCATGGTGTGGGGACCATGCACGATGACCAACCAATGTAGGCATATGTCACTGACCATGTTCAAATAATGTCACTAAGTGTGGTAAACGTTGACAACTCACAACACGAGTCACAAATGGTCAGGGTGGAAAGTAATGGTTTCTGAATACTAGTCATCTACTAGCAAGTACAAATAACTTCAATATGTAGTGGCACAATGTGTCTTCAATGCACAGTGATCAACCAAAGAATGCATATGTCACTGAACAAGACGAAAGAATTTCACTTCACGTGGTCAACATTGAAAACGCAGAACACAAGTCACAAATGGTCAGAAAAGAAAACAATGGATTGGGAACACTAGTTATAAACTAGGAAGTACAAAGACTTTCAACAAGCAGTGGCACGGTATGGTTAGCGTGAACAGTGACCAACCAAAGGATGCATACGTCACTGACTACGACCAAATAAATCCACTATGTGTGGTCAACATTGACAACTCATAACACAAGTCACAAATGGTGAGAGGGAGAGAAAATGGCTTGGGAAGCCTATGTATTGACTAGAAATGACAAAGAACTTCAATACGTAGTGGAACGGTGCGGCTAATATGCACACCAAACAACCAAACTAGGAATATGTCACTGATCATGACCATAGAATTTCAATATGTGTGGTCAATGTTGACCAACCATAATACGAGTCACAAACGGTCAGGACAGGAAACAATGCTATGGGAATATCGGTTCTCAACTACCAAGTACAACGACCTTAAGTCAGTAGTAGCATGGTGTGGCTACCAGGCACAATGACCGACCAAAGAAGGCATATGTACTGCCTTTGACCAAAGGAATCTGCTGTGTGTGGTCCACGTTGACAACTCATAATACAAGTCACAAATGGTCAGAGGGGGAAACAATGGTTTGGGAACACCACGTAAGACATAGCAAGCACAAGGGGCTTCAATACGTTGTGGCACGGTGTGGGGACCATGCATGATGACCAACCAAAGTAGGCATATGTCACTGACCATGACCAAATAATGTCACTAAGTGTGGTAAACTTTGACAACTCACAACACGAGTCACAAATGGTCAGGGTGGAAGGTAATGGTTTGTGAATACTAGTTATCTACTAGCAAGTACAAATACCTTCAATATGTAGTGGCACAATGTGGCTTCAATGCACAGTGACCANGACCATGCACGATGACCAACCAAAGTAGGCATATGTCACTGACCATGACCAAATAATGTCACTAAGTGTGGTAAACTTTGACAACTCACAACACGAGTCACAAATGGTTAGGGTGGAAGGTAATGGTTTGTGAATACTAGTTATCTACTAGCAAGTACAAATACCTTCAATATGTAGTGGCACAATGTGGCTTCAATGCACAGTGACCACCCAAAGTATGCATATGTCACTGACCATGACATAAGAATTTCACTTCATGTGGTCAACGCTGAAAACGCATAACACGAGTCACAAATGGTCAGAGGGGAAAACAATGGGTTGGGAACACTAGTTATCAACTAGGAAGTACAAAGACCTTTAATAAGCAGTGGCACGGTATGGCTAGCGTGCATAGTGACCAACCAAAGGATGCATACGTCACTGACTACGACCGAATAAGTCCTCTATGTGTGGTCAACATTGACAACTCATAACACGATTCACAAATGGTCAGAGGGAGAGAAAATGGTTTAAGAAGCCTATGTTTTGACAAGAAAGGACAAAGAACTTCAATACGTAGTGGCACGGTGTGGCTAACATGCACACCAAACAACCAAACTAGGCATATGTCACTGATCATGACCACAGAATTTCAATATGGGTGGTCAAGTTGACCAACCATAACACGAGTCACAAACGGTCAGGACAGGAAACAATGCTATGGGAATATCGGTTCTCAACTACCAAGTACAACGACCTTCAGGCAGTAGTACCACGGTGTGACTACCATGCACAATGACCACCCAAAGAAGGCATATGTACTGCCTTTGACCAAAGAAATCCGCTGTGTGTGGTAAACGTTGACAACTCATAATACGAGTCACAAATGGTCAGAGGGGGAAACAATGGTTTGGGAACACCAAGTATCACATAGCAAGCGCAAGCGGCTTCAGTACGTTGTGGCATGGTGTGGAGACCATGCACGATGACCAACCAAAGTAGGCATATGTCACTGACCATGACGAAGTCATGTCACTAAGTGGGGTAAACTTTGACAACTCACAACACGAGTCACAAATGGTCAGGGTGGAAGGTAATGGTTTGTGACTACTAGTTATCTACTAGCAAGTACAAATACCTTCAATATGTAGTGGAACAATGTGGCTTCAATGCACAGTTACCAACCAAAGTATGCATATGTCACTAACGAAGACGAAGAATTTTCACATCATGTGGTCAACGTTGAAAACGCATAACACGAGTCACAAATGGTCAGAGGGGAAAACAATGGATTGGGAAGCCTATGTATTGGCTAGAAAGGACAAAGATCTTCAATACGTAGTGGCACGGTGTGGCTCATATGCACACCAAACAATCAAACTAGGCATATGTCACGGATCATGACTAGAGAATTTCACTATGGGTGGTCAACGTTGACCAACCATAACACGAGTCACAAACGGTCAGAGAGGAAACAATGCTATGAGAATATCGGTTCTCAACTACCAAGTACAATGATATTCAGTCAGTAGTAGTGCAGTGTGGCTACCATGCACAATGACCAACCAAAGTAGGCATATATACTGCCTTTTACCAAAGAAATCCGCTTTGTGTGGTCCACATTGACAACTCATAATACGAGTCACAAATGGTCAGAGGGGGAAACAATGGTATGGGAACACCACGTATCACATAGCAAGCACAAGGGGCTTCAATACGTGGTGGCACGGTGTGGGGACCATGCACGATGACCAACCAAAGTAGGCATATGTCACTGACCATGAGCAAATAATGTCACAAAGTGTGGTAAACTTTGACAACTCACAACACGAGTCAAAAATGGTCAGGGTGGAAGGTAATGGTTTTTTAATACTAGTTATCTACTAGCAAGTACAAATACCTTCAATATGTAGTGGAACAATGTGGCTTCAATGCACAGTGACCAACCAAAGTATGCATATGTAACTAACCATGACAAACAAACTTCACTTCATGTGGTCAACGTTGAAAACGCATAACACGAGTCACAAATGGTCAGAGGGGAAAACAATGGATTGGGAAGCCTATGTATTGGCTAGAAAGGACAAAGAACTTCAATACGTAGTGGCATGGTGTGGCTAGTATGCACACCAAACAATAAAACTAGGCATATGTCACTGATCATGACCAGAGAATTTCAATATGTGTGGTCAACGTTGACCAACCATAACACGAGTCACAAACGGTCAGGAGAGGAAACAATGCTATGAGAATATCGGTTCTCAACTACCAAGTACAATGACCTTCAGTCAGTAGTAGCGCGGTGCGGCTACCATGAACAATGACCGACCAAAGTAGGCATATTTCCTGCCTTTGACCAAAGAAATCCGCTGTGTGTGGTCCACGTTGACAACTCATAATACGAGTCACAAATGGTCAGAGGGGGAAACAATGGTTTGGGAACACCACGTATCACATAGCAAGCACAAGGGGCTTCAATACCTTGTGGCACGGTGTGGGGACCATGCACGATGACCAACCAAAGTAGGCATATGTCACTGATCATGACCAAATAATGTCACTAAGTGTGGTAAACTTTGACAACTCACAACACGAGTCACAAATGGTCAGGGTGGAAGGTAATGGCTTGTGAATACTAGTTATCTACTAGCAAGTACAAATACCTTCAATATGTAGTGGCACAATGTGTCTTCAATGCACAGTTACCAACCAAAGTATGCATATGTCACTGACCATGACGAAAGAATTTCACTTCATGTGGTCAACGTTGAAAACGCATAACACGAGTCACAAATGGTCAGAGGGGAAAACAATGGGTTGGGAACACTAGTTATCAACTAGGAAGTACAAAGACCTTCATCAAGCAGTGGCACGGTATGGCTAGCGTGCACAGTGACCAACCAAAGGATGCATACGTCACTGACTATGACCGAATAAGTCCACTATGTGTGGTCAACATTGACAACTCATAACACGAGTCACAAATGGTCAGAGGGAGAGACAATGGTTTGGGAAGCCTATGTATTGACTAGAAAGGACAAAGAACTTGAATACGTAGTGGCACGGTGTGGCTAATATGCACTCAAAACAGCCAAACTAGGCATATGTCACTGATCATGACCACAGAATTTCAATATGGGTGGTCAACGTTGACCAACCATAACACGAGTCACAAACGGTCAGGACACGAAATAATGCTATGGGAATATTGGTTCTCAACTACCAAGTACAACGACCTTCAGTCAGTAGTAGCATGGTGTGGCTACCATGCACAATGACCGACCAAAGCAGGCATATGTCCTGCCTTTGACCAAAGAAATCCGCTGTGTGGTCAACGTTGACAACTCATAATACAAGTCACAAATGGTCAGAGGGGGAAACAATGGTTTGGGAACACCAAGTATCACATAGCAAGCAAAAGGGGCTTCAATACGTTGTGGCACGGTGTAGAGACCATGCACGATGCCCAACCAAAGTAGGCATATGTCACTGACCATGACCAAGTAATGTCACTAAGTGTGGTAAACTTTTACAACTCACAACACAAGTCACAAATGGTCAGGGTGGAAGGTAATGGTTTGTGAATACTAGTTATCTACTAGCAAGTACAAATACCTTCAATATGCAGTGGCACAATGTGGCTTCAATGCACAGTGACCACGCAAAGTATGCATATGTCACTGACCATGACGAAAGAATTTCACTTCATGTGGTCAACGTTGAAAACGCATAACACAAGTCACAAATGGTCAGAGGGGAAAACAATGGGTTGGGAACACTAGTTATCAACTAGCAAGTACAAAGACCTTCAACAAGCAGTGGCACAGTATGGCAAGCGTGCACATTGACCAACCAAAGGATGCATACGTCACTGACTACGACCGAAAAAGTCCACTATGTGTGGTCAACATTGACAACTCATAACACGAGTCACAAATGGTCAGAGGGAGAGAAAATGGTTTGGGAAGCCTATGTATTGACTAGAAAGGACAAAGAACTTCAATACGTAGTGGCACGGTGTGGCTAATATGCACAGCAAACAACCAAACTAGGCATATGTCACTGATCATGACCAGAGAACTTCAATATGGGTGGTCAACGTTGACCAACCATAACACGAGTCACAAACGGGCAGGACAGAAAACAATGCTATGGGAATATCGGTTCTCAACTACCAAGTACAACGACCTTCAGTCAGTAGTAGCACGGTGTGGCTACCATGCACAATGACCGACCAAAGTAGGAATATGTACTGCCTTTGACCAAAGAAATCCGCTGTGTGTGGTCAACGTTGACAACTCATAATACGAGTCACAAATGGTCAGAGGGGGAAACAATGGTTTGGGAACACCAAGTATCACATAGCAAGCACAAGGGGCTTCAATACGTTGTGGCACGGTGTGGAGACCATGCACGATGACCAACCAAAGTAGGCATATGTCACTGACCATGACCAAGTAATGTCACTAAGTGTGGTAAACTTTGACAACTCACAACACGAGTCACAAATGGTCAGGGTGGAAGGTAATGGTTTGTGAATACTAGTTATCTACTAGTAAGTACAAATACCTTCAATATGTAGTGGCACAATGTGGCTTCAATGCACAGTGACCAACCAAAGTATGCATATGTCACTAACCATGACGAAGAAACTTCACTTCATGTGGTCAACGTTGAAAACGCATAACACAAGTCACAAATGGTCAGAGGGGAAAACAATGGTTTGGGAACACCAAGTATCACATACCAAGTACAAGGGGCTTCAATACGTTGTGACACGGTGTGGAGACCATGCACAATGACCAACCAAAGTAGGCATATGTCACTGACCATGACCAATTAATGTTATCAAGTGTGGTAAACTTTGACAACTCACAACACGAGTCACAAATGGTCAGGGTGGAAGGTAATGGTTTGTGAATACTAGTTATCTACTAGCAAGTACAAATACCTTCAATATGTAGTGGCACAATGTGGCTTCAATGCACCGTGACCAACCAAAGTATGCATATCTCACTAAACATGAGGAAATAATTTCACTTCATGTGGTCAATGTTGAAAACGCATAACACAAGTCACAAATGGTCAGAGGGGAAAAAAATGGGTTGGGAACACTAGTTATCAACTAGGAAGTACAAAGACCTTCAACAAGTAGTGGCACGGTATGGCTAGCGTGCACAGTGACCAACCAAAGGATGCATACGTCACTGACTACGACCGCATAAGACCACTATGTGTGGTCAACATTGACAACTCACAACACGAGTTACAAATGGTCAGACGGAGGGACAATGGTTTGGGAAGCCTATGTATTGACTAGAAAGGACAAAGAACTTCAATACGTAGTGGCACGGTGTGGCTAATATGCACACCAAACAACCAAACTAGGCATATGTCACTGATCATGACCACAGAATTTCAATATGGGTGGTCAACGTTGACCAACCATAACACGAGTCACAAACGGGCAGGACAGAAAACAATGCTATGGGAATATCGGTTCTCAAATACCAAGTACAACGACCTTCAGTCAGTAGTAGCACGGTGTGGCTACCATGCATAGTGACCGACCAAAGTATATATATGTACTGCCTTTGACCAAAGAAATCCGCTGTGTGTGGTCAACGTTGACAACTCATAATACGATTCACAAATGGTCAGAGGGGGAAACAATGGTTTGGGAACACCAAGTATCACATAGCAAGCACAAGGGGCTTCAATACGTTGTGGCACGGTGTGGAGACCATGCACGATGACCAACCAAAGTAGGCATATGTCACTGACCATGACCAAGTAATGTCAGTAAGTGTGGTAAACATTGACAACTCACAACACGAGTCACAAACGGTCAGGGTGGAAGGTAATGGTTTGTGAATACTAGTTATCTACTAGTAAGTACAAATACCTTCAATATGTAGTGGCACCATGTGGCCTCAATGCACTGTGACCAACAAAAGTATGCATATGTGACTAAGCATGACGAACAAATTTCACGTATGTGGTCAATGTTGAAAATGCATAACACGAGTCACAAATGGTCAGAGGGGAAAACAATGGATTGGGGACACTAGTTATCAACTAGCAAGTACAAAGACCTTCAACAAGCAGTGGCACGGTATGGCCAGCGTGCACAGTGACCAACCAAAGGATGCATACGTTACAGACTACGACCGAAAAAGTCCACTATGTGTGGTCAACATTGACAACTCATAACACGAGTCACAAATGGTCAGAGGGAGATACAATGGATTGGGAAGCCTATGTATTGACTAGAAAGGACAATGAACTTCAATACGTAGTGGCACGGTGTGGCTAATATGCACACCAAACAACCAAACTAGGCATATGTCACTGATCATGACCACAGAATTTCAATATGGGTGGTCAACGTTGACCAACCATAACACGAGTCACAAACGGGCAGGACAGGAAACAATGCTATGGGAATATTGGTTCTCAACTACCAAGTACAACGACCTTCAGTCAGGAGTAGCGCAGTGTGGCTACCATGCACAATGACCGACCAAAGTAGGCATATGTACTGTCTTTGACCAAAGAAATCCACATGTGTGGTCCACGTTGACAACTCATAATACGAGTCACAAATGGTGAGAGGGGGAAACAATGGTTTGGGAACACCACGTATCACATAGCAAGCACAAGGGGCTTCAATACGTTGTGGCACGGTGTGGGGACCATGCACGATGACCAACCAAAGTAGGCATGTGTCACTGACCATGACCAAATAATGTCACCAAGTGCGGTAAACTTTGACAACTCACAACACGAGTTACAAATGGTCAGGGTGGAAGGAAATGGTTTGTGAATACTAGTTATCTACTAGCAAGTACAAATACCCTCAATATGTAGTGGCACAATGTGGCTGCAATGTACACTGACCACCCAAAGTCTGCATGTGTCACTGACCATGACGAAAGAATTTCACTTCATGTGGTGAACGTTGAGAACGCATAACACGAGTCAAAAATGGTCAGAGGGGAAAACAATGGGTTGGGAACAGTAGTTATCAACTAGGAAGTACAAAGACCTTCAACAAGCAGTGGCACGGTATGGCTCGCGTGCATAGTGACCAACCAAAGGATGCATACGTCACTGACTACGACCGAATAAGTCCACTATGTGTGGTCAACATTGACAACTCATAACACGAGTCACAAATCGTCAGAGGGAGAGACAATGGTTTAGGAGGCCTATGTATTGACTAGAAAGGACAAAGAACTTCAATACGTAGTGGCACGGTGTGGCTAATATGCACACCAAACAACCAAACTAGGCATATGTCACTGATCATGACCACAGAATTTCAATATGGGTGGTCAACGTTGACCAACCATAACACGAGTCACAAACGGTCAGGACAGGAAACAATGCTATGGGAATATCGGTTCTCAACTACCAAGTACAACGACCTTCAGTCAGTAGTAGCACGGTGTGGCTACCATGTACAATGACCGACCAAAGTAGGCATATGTACTGCCTTTGACCAAAGAAATCCGCTGTGTGTGGTCAACGTTGACAACTCCTAATACGAGTCACAAATGGTCAGAGGGGGAAGTAATGGTTTGGGAACACCAAGTATCACATACCAAGCACAAGGGGCTTCAATACGTTGTGGCACGGTGTGGAGACCATGCACGATGACCAACCAAAGTAGGGATATGTCACTGACCATGACCAAGTAATGTAACTAAGTGTGGTAAACTTTGACAACTCACAACACGAGTCACAAATAATCAGGGTAGAAGGTAATGGTTTGTGACTACTAGTTATCTACTAGCAAGTACAAATACCATCAATATGTAGTGGCACAATGTGGCTTCAATGCACAGTGACCAACCAAAGTATGCATATGTCACTAACCATGACGAACAAATTTCACTTCATGTGGTCAACGTTGAAAACGCATAACACGAGTCACAATTGGTCAGAGGGGAAAACAATGGATTGGGAAGCCTGTGTATTGGCTAGAAAGGACAAAGAACTTCAATACGTAGTGGCACGGTGTGGCTAATATGCACATCAAACAATCAAACTATGAATATGTCACTGATCATGACCAGAGAATTCCAATATGGGTGGTCAACGTTGACCAACCATAACACGAGTCACAAACGGTCAGGAGAGGAAACAATGCTATGGGAATATCGGTTCTCAACTACCAAGTACAACGACCTTCAGTCAGTAGTAGCACGGTGTGGCTACCATGCACAATGACCGACCAAAGTAGGCAAATGTACTGCCTTTGACCAAAGAAATCCGTTGTGTGTGATCAATGTTGACAACTCATAATAGGAGTCACAACTGGTTAGAGGGGGAGACAATGGTTTGGGAACACCAACTACCACATAGCAAGCACAAGGGGTTTCAATACGTTGTTGCACAGTGTGGAGACCATGCACGATGACCAACCAAAGTAGGCATATGTCACTGACCATGACCAAATAATGTCACTAAGTGTGGTAAACTTTGACAACTCACGACACGAGTCACAAATGGTAAGGGTGGAAGGTAATGGTTTGTGAATACTAGTTATCTACTAGCAAGTACAAATACCTTCAATCTGTAGTGGCACAATGTGGCTTCAATGCACATTGACCAACCAAAGTATGCATATGTCACTGACCATGACGAAATAATTTCACTGCATGTGGTCAACGTTGAAAACGCATAACACGAGTCACAAATGGTCAGAGGGGAAAACAATGGGCTGGGAACACTAGTTATTAACTAGGAAGTACAATGACCTTCAACAAGCAGTGGCACGGTATGGCTAGCGTGCACAGTGACCAACCAAAGGATGCATACGTCATTGACTACGACCGAATAAGTCAACTATGTGTGGTCAACATTGACAACTCATAACACAAGTCAAAAATGGTCAGAGGGAGAGAAAATGGTTTGGGAAGCCTATGTATTGACTAGAAAGGACAAATAACTTCAATACGTAGTGGCACGGTATGGCTAATATGCACACCAAACAATCAAACTAGGCATATGTCACTGATCATGACCAGAGAGTTTCAATATGGGTGGTCAACGTTGACCAACCATAACACGAGTCACAAACGGTCAGGAGAGGAAACAATGCTATGAGAATATCGGTTCTCAACTACCAAGTACAACGACCTTCAGTCAGTAGTAGCACGGTGTGGCTACCATGCAGAATGACCGACCAAAGTAGGCAAATGTACTGCCTTTGACCAAAGAAATCCGCTGTGTGTGGTCAACGTTGACAACTCATAATACGAGTCACAAATGGTCAGAGGGGGAAACAATGGTTTGGGAATACCAAGTATCACATAGAAAGCACAAGGGGCTTCAATACGTTGTGGCACAGTGTGGAGACCATGCACGATGACCAACCAAAGTAGGCATATGTCACTGACCATGACCAGATAATGTCACTAAGTGTGGTAAACTTTGACAACTCACGACACGAGTCACAAATGGTCAGGGTGGAAGGTAATGGTTTTTTAATACTAGTTATCTACTAGCAAGTACAAATACCTTCAATATGTAGTGGCACAATGTGGCTTCAATGCACAGTGACAAACCAAAGTATGCATATGTCACTGACCATGAAGGAAGAATTTCACTTCATGTGGTCAATGTTGAAAACGCATAACACCAGTCACAAATGGTCAGATGGGAAAACAATGGATTGGGAACACTAGTTATCAACTAGCACGTACAAAGACTTTCAACAAGCAGTGGCACGGTATGGCTAGCGTACACAGTGACCAACCAAAGGATGCATACGTCACTGACTACGACCGAATAAGTCCACTATGTGTGTTCAAAATTGACAACTCATAACGCCAGTCCCAAATGGTCAGAGGGAGAGACAATGGTTTGGGAAGCCTATGTATTGACTAGAAAGGACAAAGAACTTCAATACGTAGTGGCACGGTGTGACTAATATGCACACCAAACAATCAAACTAGGCATATGTCACTGATCATGACCACAAAATTTCAATATGGGTGGTCAACGTTGACCAACCATAACACGAGTCACAAACGCTAAGGAGAGGAAACAATGCTATTAGAATATGGGTTCTCAACTACCAAGTACAATAACCTTCAGTCAGTAGTAGCACGGTGTGCCTACCATGCACTATGACTGACCAAAGTAGGCATATGTACTACCTTTGACCAGAGAAATCCGCTGTGTGTGGTCACCGTTGACAACTCATAATACGAGTCACAAATGGTCAGAGGGGGAAACAATGGTTTGGGAATACTTGGGATCGACCAGCAAGCACAAAGACCTTCGATAAGTGGTGGCACGGTATGGCTACCATGCACAATGACCAACCAAAATATTATTGTGTCATTGAATATCATAAAAAGAGTTTCACTGTGTCTTGTCAGCTTTCCTTCTTATGGCTGGTCAATCCCAGCAATCGTTGATAGGTTATTCAAGCTCAAAGTTGCAAAATTCAAAACATAGTCTGCGTCAATTGTTTATGAATAAACTGAATTTTTTATCATTCATACCTTTGAAAATTACCCTATAATCTTACATCCCCTTATTTTATGCCCTTTACCCATAGGAACCCTTGTAATGTCATTTGGACATCATATGAACACCATGCGAGTTGGCTTAGTGCTTATAGAGTTAGATTCTGGAGCGATATGTCCTGGGTTTGAATCCTCGTACGCGCAATATAGAATAGGCTCGCGACCTGGGGGGGGGGCGGCCGTGTTGTGATACCTCAACTCTACCTTTGAGCCTAAGAGGGGGGGGGGAT
>SZWC01008105.1:0-13901 GCA_023375785.1 Penium margaritaceum
CATATACATATACATATACATATACATATACATATACATATACATATACATATACATATACATATACATATACATATACATATACATATATATACATATACATATACATATACATATACGTATACATGTACGTGTCATGCTGTTCGTAAGTCCAAACGGCATGACCCGGCAACGTTAGTGGCGGAAATGAGCAGCATTTTCCACCCATACCTTGACGATTTTGTTGTATTGTACCTCGATGACATCCTGGTGTATAGCCGCACACCGGAGGAGCACGATGGACATCTTCAAAGAGTTCTTGAAGTCTTACAAAGACATTTTTTGGAAAACTCTCAAAGTGTAACTTTGGTCGCCGTTCGATCTAGTTTCAACGTCATGTCATCAACAGCGGGCAGATCACCATGGATCCGAACAACGTGGCAACAGTCGCTGATTGGCCAACGCCGACCAAAGTCTGAGAAGTTTAGGTTTTTCTCAGCTTCTACAATTACTACCGGCACTTCGTACGGGATTTTGCCCAAGTTTCAACGTCTCTCTCCGATCTCACTCAAAAAGAAAGTGAGTGGCAGTGGGAAGACGCCAAACAAGAAGTGTATCGCCTTGCGGAACGCTCGGATCTTGACACCAGTCTTACAACTAGCCGATCTAACGGTTGACTATGTCATGGCTACAGATACCTCATATTGAGCCATTGGCGTGGTCCTGCTACATGATCATGGCAACGGAGAACAACCGGCCGAATACATGTCACGAGAATTGCGAAGACTAGAACTCAACTAGGTCGTACACGTGAAGGATATGATGGCGTTTGTACATGCATGTAAAACATGGCGATGCTACATTGAATGTCGTCAATGCATCATGCCCACCGACCATCATGTGCTGAAATAATTGAAGATGCAGCCAAACATAAGTCAGCGTCAAACCTAATGGATGGAGTTCCTCGCATCCGGGGTCAACTACGATATTGAGTATCGGCCAGGCAAAACCAACCCAGGAGATATGCTCAGCCGCCGACCAGATCTGATGGCTGAGACATCAACGCTACTGCTGTAGCGAGATCCGTATCTCGAGCACTTGTTCACACGACGCTACGACTAGCATGGTGAATACGACAAGGCAAATTCTGGTACAATGCACCCTGTTGGCAACAACGACTCACTCACCTGGGTGTCGTTCCCCTGAATGATGAACTCCGCCGCATGCTACTCAAGGAATTCCATGACACCGGTGTAGGTGGACATTTCGGAGAAGACAAGACGCTGAAGAAGCTAACAAAAGACTACTGGATGGACAAGATGCAATCCAAGGTGGCCAACTTCTACAAATATTGCGACATGTATTAGCGATAAAAATCTCGCTTCACACGGCCATCCAAACTTCTGCAGCCGCTCCCAATTCTAATGGAACCATGGACAGATATTTCCATGAACTTTGTCATAGGAATATCAGTCACACCCCAGGGATATGACGCAATCCTCGTGGTTGTCGACAGCTTTTCCAAAATTCCTCACTTTCTTCCAACAACGACCACCGTCACCGCCAAAGGAACAGCATGGCTGTTTTTAAACAACATTCTGCGGCTACATGGCATACCAAGGACCATCATGAGCGACAAGGACTGTCGATGCACCAGCCATTTTTTGCACGAATTGATGACTCGCTATGGCAGTCGGATCCACCTTTCAACGGCGTTGCATCCTCAAATGGACGGTCAGACTGAGCGGACCAATCAAACTCTCGAACAACTTCTCTACACATTATGCAAACCTCATGGGAACAGATTGGGCACACAAACTCCCGACTGCCAAAATTTCACACAATTCAGCGATCTCCACCGCAACAAGTAAAACTCCATTCGAAATGGCACATGGCAAACTTCTCGCCACACCAGCTGGACTATATAGCCAAAGCAACATTCCCTGAGTTCACGTCCAACGCCGCGACTTCTCCACCATTTGGGATGAAACACGGCAGCCACTCGCAAAGACATAAGCGGCGATAAAGCGAGTAGCTAATCGTCATCACAGCGACAATGTTTTCATCGCTGCCGACCAAGTCCTTCTCAATTTGGTCAACATCAAACTTCACAGGACCGACTGTTTAGAGCTCAAATCCTAATGGTTGGGAACGTTTGAGATTGAGCGTATGTAGACCCTCGTGGTTGCCCGAATCAAACTCCCCGACACTATGCAAGTTCATCTGGTGTTCCACATCAGTAGACTTGAGCACTACCAAGACCCCGGAGAGTGAGAAACTACTAGGAAGCTTCCTAACCTTGCTGCTACTGACGTGGCGACACTATCCAGTCAGCTTGTGCACGAGCAAGTAAGGAGGTGCAAGAAATAGCAAGGGACAGGCTAGGGAGACGCGCAAAGTCTCATAAGCTCTAGTAGCTCAGGAATGCAGAGAGGAATGACAGCTGACAAGAACACGGAACAAATACCTGCCGCAGTGCACGGCGTGTGACGCACGCGACAGTGTCAATTTGTCCTAAAACCAGCCCAAAACTACTGTTTTGTCCGTAACTCTGCGCCCAGGCATCCAAATGCCGCACCGTCTGAACCTAGTGATGCAAAAGCTCAAGCCAGACCCTATGACTGGTCACACGCACGTGTCTGATATCGATCAAGGGACAGACAATGCAAAACATACAAATCAGGCTCAAAAGCTAGTCCACTGAGAAAACTCTTGCGACTAGAGAAAAACTACATAGCATCCCAGCAAGCACCCGGGAGATCGTGGCAGCTTTCTAGCAGTTGCTGGTGGGTGGGGCCACCACCAGCCAATGCTCCGGCACCAGCCAGGTCCGCATCAGGGATCTGCACAAGCATGGACACGGTTGAGTGATCACAGTAAGCTGTACAAGCAAACGGGAACAACTCACATCACAACAATCCCCCATGACCCGATGGTACGCATGTCCATACACGTGCAAAACTGACACAAGTGTCCAACAAGATGCTCAACATTCCATGCTCACACACTTTACTCTCATCCACTCTCAGGCAAGGGACGAAACCCAACAGAACAAATGACCACCATGAACATTTCACGTGTAAGTGCCTTAGTCAAGAAGTCAGCCCGCTGCATGTCTGTGCCGACCCAGATGACGGAGATCACCTGTCAGTCTACAAAATCATGCACAAACAGATGCTCAACAACAATGCACTTTGTGCATGCATGAAATACACCAAAGTTCTTTGTAATGGTAAGAGCACTCTGGTTGTCACAGTACAGAGTGACACAAGGCACAGACTAACAAAACGCGCGAAAGAGATGTTGCAACCACACCGCCTAAGCAGCCCCAACCCCCAGAGCAGCATACTCAGCCTCTCATGAGCTACGTGCAATGCAACCCCATTTGCTATTGCACCACAAAATAGCGGTGCCACCTAGCAGGAACACCTAACCTGTCCGACTGCGCCCATCAGGACTCCACGTCCAGTCACTATCTTTGTAGCCGTGGACTACGATCGAACACTATCGTCAAAAGCGGATCCCGAGGTACAGTGTGGAGACCACGTACCGCATCACTTGCACGGCTATGTGAAGGGCTGTCACATAAGGATATTGTAAAAACTATGCAAGGAGGTTGACAACGAAGGCAATACCGGGTCATATGGTAGTGGCCAAGTACATCAAAGAGCCAATCAGGCGCATGTATAGGGTCATGTCCACTATCTCCCCTATCTCTGCTTGATCATCCACCTTCAAAACATCTTACCCGTCCGGTGTGATGGTGGTGGAGGTTATGGGAAGTACAGCAAGGAGATCAGCAAACCGCTCCCCCACGACGTTGGCGTAATGTGCTTGATGCAACAAGAGTGTCCGCCGCTGACGATCACATACGATCTCCATCCCAAGAAACACAACTACAGGACCAAGGTCCTTCATCCTCTAGGCAGCCTGAAGGATTGCTTTAGCCTCCTTCACAGCATCCATAGAAGGAGACGCAATCAGGAGGTCATCCACAAAGACCAAGATGGCAGTGAAGCTTTCAGTTGTCTATCTGAGAAAGAGAGATGGGTCAGCGTCACTCTGCACGAAACCAACACATGTCGGTGTGCCAGTGATCTCCAACTTCTAGCACATGGGTGACTGTTTCAAGCCATACAAGGCCTTGCGCAAGTGCCAAAACTTGTCACCGACCTTGAATCTAGGTGTTTGAACCATGTCGATCTCCTCCTCTTACGTATTGTGGAGGAACGCGTTGTTTGCATCTATCTGGTGCAGCTCCAAGTCGTAGTGACCAACAACCCCAGATAGAGCGCGAGCAGTGGTGATGCAGCCAATGGATGCAAAGGTGTCTATGAAATCTACAACCTCAACCTAGGAGAATCCCTTGCCCGTCAAGCAAGCCTTGTAGCAACTCAGTGTGCCATCAGGCTTCACCTTCTTGGGAATGACACACTTGGCTTATACATCCTTCCGCTCAGGCGGGAGGTCCACAAGTTCATAGACCCCGTGCTCACCGATGGCTCTCAACTCATACTCACAAGCAGCATACCACAAGTCTGCATCTTGAGCTGAGATTCCTTCCTTCAACATGCCTAGATCAGGCATTGTCGAGGGAGAGCTCTCGGTGGCTAAGACACATGCCTCAAGACTCGGTCTGACCACGACAAGGTCGGCTCAGCATTGCAAGCAACTGAGAACTCTTAGGAGACCAGCTTGTGGCACCTCAGTGTAGCCTGCTTGGACAAGGGCCTTCGTCCCAGGCTCGCCACTCTAAAAAGTATGAGTCGGGCATCTAGGTGCTGCGTCAGCAGTCCACTAAGCCCTAGAGGCCAGTGGTCGGAGATGACCATCGGGCTTCTGGGAGAATCCCGATACAAAGGTGTTGAGCTCAGGTTGCGGAGAAGGCTGCTAGGCCACAGCTGCAAGGGAAATAGGTGCAAGCATAACAGTGTATATGACGGAGGGGACTGATATTGGCAGGGGATCACATGTGCTAGAGGGGACCGATACTAGCACGGGATCGGATGTGTCAGTGGGGACCAACACTAGCACGGGATCAGGTGAGCCAGAGGGGTTTGTCACCGGCATAGGATCAGGTGTGTCAGAGGGGACCGACACTGGCACAGGATCTGGTGTGCCATAGGGGTCTAGTACCGGCACGGGATCAAGTGGGCCAAAAGGGATTGATGAGGCTAGCGGACCCATAACTACGATGGCCGGATTGTCCGCAGCCAAAGACCGGACCGCAAGTGAGGATGCTCGGACAGACCCATCCGTAGGACTAGACTCCACCATCCGCCAGGAGGCCACACAAGTAGGAACATGGTCGGTGGTCAATGACGGAATGCTAGACACGTCATGCTAGGCAAGAGCCTCATAAAAGAGAGCATCTCAAGACTCGACAAAGTGATGGCGAGCAGGGTCCCAAAAGCACCAGACAGTTGACCGCGTGAACATACGGAGGAAGGTACACATGTGCCCCCAAGGTGAGACCTTGGACCCCTACTGGTCCTCGGTGTACTAGACGTAGGTGAGGGAACCCCAAATGCGGGTGAGACGGAGATCAGTACGATGGCCAAACCACAACTTGTATGGCGTGACATGCTTTGGAAGCAGACCATGCAGCAAGCGGTTCCAGACACACTTCATGTAGGAGAAGTTCTCAAAGGCAAAAGACTCCGGAAGAACGCACTCATACCGCATAGTGCAAACCGCATCCTCCATGATGCAGTTCCAACGCTCAGACACAACGTTCTGCTATGGGCCAGGGCGGAAAGCTGGTGAAAGATACCGTGTTCAGCAAAGTAGGCATCCATCTTGCCTAAGAATTTGCCACCATGATCCAAGCAGAACATGCGCAAGGTGTGCTGAGACTGACGCTCGGCCATCACATGCCACAAGCGGACCGCCAGCGCGGCATTTCTCTTGTGGAGGAGGATATAGACCCACCGCATCCGGGTGGGTGCGGATTCATTGGTCAGAGTGAGAGCTTATTGACCCCGATCTGAGAGGGACTTGACTATGAGAGGACCGAGAAGGTCCTAGTGGACCAACTCTAGTGGGCGCAGTGCCCGGGAGGAGGATTCAAGGTAAGAGCAGTGATGCATCCTACGCTGGGCGCAAAACAGGTAATCGGTATTGGGCGGCTTCTCAAAGGAAGACGCGTCAAGACCGAGGGCTGGTTGAGTTCAAATGAGCTTGGACACTGTGTCCGAGCTCACATGGCAGAGGCGACGATGTAACAAGCGCTGGTGCTCAGGGGAGAGAACACCACGAAAAAACACAGGTGCAGAAGAGAGAGGGGGAGCAGAAACAGAGGGAATGCAACGATGCACATGATAGAGGTCATCCACAGCAGAGGCACGAAGCACGATGGCACGTGTGTTAAGAGAATTCATTGTGCCAGAGTTTGTATAATGCTCAACAGTGAGACCCATCCCCATGCATGCATGAACAGAGAGCAGGCTGAGCTCAAGAGCAGGGACAAGGAGCACGTGAGACATGTACAAGGGGCAAGATAGACCATCAAACCCCACAACCCCAACTCCCTCCACAGGCAACGACTGACCTGACCGTATGTGAACGGACCAAAAGAACGCAATGGGACCGAGCAAAACGAAGTCACTACGATGACAGGCCATGTGATGGATGCTACCAGAGTCAATGATCCAGGTGCCACTCGGCTTAAAACCAGTTGTAGACATTGAGCAACATGCCATAGAACACTCTACCTTTGTTGGATGTGTAACAGATGACTCAGGACAACGATGAACATCACGGATCTGTGACCCGTCAAGCGAGTCGGTATTATCAGGGCCATCCTCATTGCAAGCGGAAAAATCTCCACTAGAAGCATCACGACGAACAACAGATGTAGTAAGACAAGCTGTCTTAGGATCACTCGGCTGTGACAACACACTTGCTCCTCCCTGAGTAAAAAGCTCCATTAGTTGATGGAGCTCCACAATCGTGCGATCCCGGGGGTCCATATCACTTTTGCTGCATGATGAAACGGATGCATCTGTTGCAATCGTGGTTGTGGTGCGCCCCCTCCGTGTGTCACTCGAGAAAATCCACTACATGTGCGTTGCCTGAAGGCCGTGCATGATCTGAGTCAAGTCGAGGGACTGCTCACACTCTGTATAGCAGTGAGCGCCTCCACAGTTGTAGTAGTGGACAGAATGTTCATAACCACTACTCGCTGCCTACTGCTGTTGTTGCTGTTGCTATCCCTTCCCTCGTCGCTTCTTCCCCTTCTTCCTCTGTGTGGCCGTTGCAAGGCCTTGAGTATGGCTGCTCGGGGTAGAGGAGGAGGAGGAGGAAGCGGTGGAGGTGGAACTTGTGACCTAGGACAGAGGCATAGGAGGGATCCCACTCACTGCTGCAACTAGTGTACTTTGATGATGGACGATGGCAGCCTCATAAGCCGATGTGGTCTGAAGGAAGTAGCGATGGGCCCAAGGAAGCATTTGTAATGACTTTGACAACTCAAAGAGAGCCACACGGTCGAAGCCCGTAAAGAACTTCACATAGTCCAAGTGCTCCCCCATCATGATGGTGTCGAGTGCCTACAACTGCATCCCGCCACAAGTCCCAAGTTGTGTGTAAAAGTTCATTGTGTGCCTCCAGTAGTCCGTTGCAATCTCCGTGGGACCCTGGCCGAGGGAGTGAAACTCACGTAGTCGGGACACCCTTGTGGAATGGGTCTCTGTAGCGAGAAGTAAGAGGCATAGCTCCCAGCCCTGGCGCGAATCTACTTTAGTCCCGGTCCCGGTCTCACCCAGGAAGGGTCGGAAGTCGACCACAGTCTCCTACGGCATGCCGTAGAGGAGACCGCGCATCGCTCTCGCTGCTGTCTAGACCTGGTGAGCGTTGCGAATCTGGTACTGGCTGTGGTAGTAAGGCCTGACGCCCTTAGAACCAGCCCACACCTGAAATGAGATCTCCCAATAATGAAAGCCCTCGTCACTCTCATAACGGGTTGAATGTCTCTCAAAGTCCTTCGGTCGCCGCTCTGTGTAGAGGGAAACTTCATGCTCGGGAGATGGTGGACGGGGTATAAGGAGTCCACCGGTGAGAGAAGCGCCAATCATAGTGAACGCTGCTGAACGACATGCCTGATCCTGGCGGCGAGAAGGTCGGGGAGTGAGGGGCTATGACCGAAGACGTAGCTCACGGATGTTCTCCTCAAATATGGAAAAATTTTCGCGCGTGCAGGCCCATGCAAAAACGAACATGAGCTCTGTGTGTGAGTACAATGCAAGACGACAAGAATTTGGCTCACTCTAGAATGCTGGATAGAAAAGAACAAGGAGAGTTTACAAATGAGCCCCTAACGGGCTCATGTAGGGGCGGCGGTAGCTAGCTGCACCAGGCCCCATCACCCCCGTTGAACCCAAACGGGTCAGCGGGGAGAAAACACTGCTCTCCAGGCACTCCGGTCTCGACCACTGAGAAAATACGAGCAATGCTACAAAAACTTGAAATCAGCGTCCAGACATCCAAAATGGCTTTCTGAACATCGGAAGCCCTGCTACAACCATCAGGTCTCTTTGTCGCACCAGTACAGTCCACCAGGTGCACGGGTCTCAATCCACCGAGAAAACCCTCCTGCCTCCCGACAAGCCCAGAGGGCTGCCAGAACGCATTGACTGCGTCTCGTCGGCGCTATCGCAGGTGTTGGACAAGTCTCGGTACAGTCCAGAGGCCTGTCGTGTCGTCACGCCTTCCTCTACCATATACCACCAACGTGGGTAAATAATCCACTGGTGTCAGTCGTGACAGGTGGAAGCGACACAAACCAACACTCCTCCTGGCTGACATAGCCGTCCACGCCAGAACAAATGAACGAAGGCATGGAACAACAACGTATGCCAAACCACAGTCTGCACCAGTCAACCACACATACACACATTTGCTACCCATCTAAGGTCTCCCTAGACACTGGCACATCCCACCAAGTGTCTGGGTCTCGACCATGAGAGGAGTGATGCACACGCGCACAAACTAGTGTAGTGCACATCATACACATGTCAGACGACAAGAGGGTCTCCTCGTGACACTGGCGGTACCAGTGCCCGTTTCTCGACCCCTACGAGCAATCCAACAGGTGTCCGTATGCCGGCAACAATAGCATCATCAATCAACACACAAGATCATAAGGGGATCTCCTCGCAACATGGGTGCAAGTCACCACGTGTCCGGGTCTCGACCCCCATGAGCAATCCAGCTCTCATGCACATGCCACACCCACTATAGCCGCATACCAAGACACAGCATCACATGGTCTCCTCGTGACACTGGTACAACCCACAAAATATTCGGGTCTCGACCAACGGAGTGCAGCTGTAGTATGCTCATAGCAGAGCATGGACTCCTCCGATAGTAGTGATGCTCCCCTCCTCTGAGAATCGCTCAGGCGCTGCCATCACCTCCCGCTGCACCATCACTACACGCTCGTGCAGGTCAGTGTAATCTGCCTCGGACATGTGAAGGTGGCCCACGTCTGCCTCGCATAGGATAAACTCTGCCTCACTAGATGTTGCACATGCAGACTGCAGAACTCGTAAGTACAACTCCATCTGAATCTCTGCTGCTGAAGACGATGGAGTTGGTGCTGCTGCATCCACCTGAGGGTCAACCAAATATGTAATGTGCTCAGATGCTGGAACATCGGATGCAGCTGCACGTGTCACATCCACACCACAGCTCGTGCCTGTCATATGAGGAGGAATGAGCAATTGCATGCCAAGAGAGAAGGAGAAAGAGGAGTCGTCAGAGTTCGTGGAGCATGTGGAAATGTCATCCTTGTAGGTACTGCCACTCTTAGTGTCGATGTGATTAGCACGGTAACCAATAGGTGAACATGAGAGGGAAGAACTCAGCTCCTACTGACGAGTTGACGCCATCCGCGTGTATGGATCTGCTCCACGGTCCTTGACTGTTGTCGTAGTGGACACGGGTGTGTAGGACTCCAGCTCGACAATGGGCGTCAAGGCGACCAGCAAGTGCAACTAGCACTCATGCACCGTCTCGTTGAGAAGGCTGGTCGTTGCCACCTGCTTGATAATGGAGTGAGGACCACCATCTGACTCCTTCATGTGTGTCGATGCGCCATCGTGTGTACGGGAATCCGTAGACTCTGGGAACATGGGCGACTGCTCACGCTGAAGCTCTTCCTCACATAGCCCGGATGACATGGTGGAGCCTGATGTGTCTTCTATAGCACATGTCCCAGTGAAATCTCTCAGAAGTACTACTCTCAAGAATGCCTCAACCTCTAAAAGGCTAGCCAGCCAACTCTGTTCATAGACAGCATCCGATGTCGGGCTGGTGTGAGTGTCGTGCGCCAACGCCCCCGGAAACCCGCATGGGGTATCCCGATCCGCACGATACTCCTATGCCACCGCCAGACCGCTACCGGTCCAAGTCGCGAGTGGCATCATCCAGGCATGCGGGACCTGCACTCCTCCTGATCCAACCTGCTGTTGTAGAACGTCCGGCTCCTGCATCGGCGTAGATGTCGACCTCAATGACATGCACATCCTAAGTACTACAACCTCTGCCGAACTCATGTGAGCCTGCTACACACTCTCCCCCAAAAGTCCAACAAACGCATCCCGATCTGTACGGGACTCTTGTGCCACCGTTGGGCCTCCACCGGTCCAAGCTGCGAGTGGCCTTGCACGGAGATGCCGTGCCTCCGCTCCTCCTGATGTAACCTGCTGCTACGGAAGATCTCGATCAAGCCTGGATGTCGAGCTCAATGATAGGCAAGGCAAGTCTCCACCATGAAAGCCATGTCGAGATCAGACTCCACGTCATGTGCTGTCATTGTATCATCAAAGTCTGCTTGAGCTGACACTCGGGCACCACAGCCTAGCGCGAGCTCGAATCATGTCGTTACGGTCATAACACGCAAAACGCGATGACCACACTCCCCCTCGATAGGTACCGCAACGGAAGCCAAGGAGGTGGAGGGTGTATCAAAACCTCTGCAAGTATGATGTACGGAGCGCTGACGCCGACATCGCAGGGACACACAACTGGAATGACTACATGAGGACATGTCATCGCGACGTGGTATCGTGGTCATAATAGACTGAAGGATCGAAAGGATGGAGGCAGCGAGGGACTGGCCGACAGGTAGAGCTGAAGGGACACCATGGGATGAGGAAAGAGGAGAGGATGATGGAGAGGAGATCGAAGGGGTCGTCGATGAACTAGTAGCAGACGTACGCTCGGTGAAGACCAGGTAACAAAGCCGCTGCACCATTTGCCTCAGGCCATGGATCTCGGCGAATATGGTCGCCAGAGGTCCATCTGGGGGATATACCAACGCTGGTAGATCCGTATGCTGTGGAAGACACATGCTCGGACGAGGCTTAAGCCAAGGTGGATGCCAACCGCGAGGGCGCATCTAGCAGCGATGCCAACCATGACGTCCATCACCACAATAGTATTAGGCGGACTTAGAGGGCACCTGCTCAGATGTCCGCGCACTCGTGCGTCGGATGATGGATAGGTGTCGAGGGTACCTACTCCCGGTAGCAAACACCAAACCGAGGGAGAGGATGAGACCAGAAGGTACTGTCACTCCCAGAGGTGACGGCGTCAGGGTCAGCAAACGTGACCAGACGGGACGAGTTGCACTACCACAGTATGCCCGGAGTATGGATTCGGACTAGTGTGGCTACTAATGTTGTTGTCGCTAATGGAGGGAAGACCACTCCAGGAACAGAAGGGGTGGCAGCGACAGACGTGGCTGCTGCTCCAAGCGGTAGACGACCCAACCCTCAGAGATGCACAGACTCCAATCCGTCGTCGATCCTACATAGTGAACTGCGCGCACCAATCCACGGGCCACTGAGAGACTCCAGTCCATGACGCGTCTTGAAAAATAAATTACCACCAACGACATTCTGCTGTCGGCTGGGAAGGAGGGAGTGCAAACGAAGCTGCAACTGCCCCTCACTATGTAGTCGTTGCAACTTCGCCCGCCAATGTTATTGTTGCCACAAAAGTTACTACTGCTGGGACGGTAGTAGTTGCACGACTTTGCTTTACCTGTGTCCTTTTTCTTCCTCTTGTCCTCAGGTCCCCTTTTGTGTTTTTCCTTTGCCCTCACCCTCCTTTTTTTCTTGCGCTCGCCCCCCTTCTCATCCTCAGTTCCCATTCCTTTTTTTTCTCTCATTTCCAGTCACTTTTAGGCAAACCCCTTTTTGTATTTTTTCATCATCCCCCCGTTTCTCGACTGCCCCTAAAGTGGCCAAATGGAGAAAATAAGGGGTGGAAGGGGGGTGTCCGGCTTGTCCGGCCCTGCCTCCCGTGCTCACTCGCTGGCTCGCTTGCTCAGGAAGCAAGCGAGCGAGCGTGCGACTATGGGGCGAGGAGGGAGGAGGGGATGGGGTTCTCTCCCTCTCCGCCGTCGGCCCCTGCGTCGGTCGGCCGACGAGGCCGACATGGCCGACAGGCCTCTCTAAGGGGTCCCTCGGAGGGGGCTCGACAGGGCTCTCCAAGGGCCTCCTCGAGAGGGGACGCTCGACGGGCCAGCAGCCCCCCTGCGACGGGGCCCCTCTGTGGGGGATTCGAGGGGGCCCTTCGTAGGAGGGCTGCAAGGCCCTCCTGAAGCAGGAGCTGCAGCGCCGGGTGCAGCTGCTGTGGTTCCTGTTTTGGCTCCTACTTCCACCGCTGCTGCAACTCTTGCTGCACTACTTAGCAGCAGCTGCTGCTGCTGCTTGATGCTGTTATCGCTACTGCTGCTGTTGCTTCTGATGCATCTGCTACTGCTACTTCTACATTGCATAGCTTCTCTTGCTGTTGCTTGCTGTTTCCACCGGTGCCGCTTGCTATTGTCAGCACTGCTGCTTGCTGCTGCACACTAATGCTACCGCCGCTGTTGTTTTAACGGCTACTACTACTACTAATATGTGCTGCTACTTCTGTCGTAGCTGCTATGGCGACTGCTGTGCTACTACAGCTACCCCTACTACTGCTTGCTGCTGCCGCCGTTACTGCTTGCTACCGCACACTGCTTTTACTGCCGCCATGTTGTTATTTGAATGCCCCTTGGCCACCAGTCTCCAGAATTGGCGAGTAGTGGACGGACCAGGCATGCACTGCTCATGTGGAGCAAGTCCCCTGGGTCCGGTCCAACAGACCAGGCATGCACTGTCCTTGTTCAAGGATAAGTCCCCTGGGTTTTTCTCATGATGGCTATTCAGATTGTCAATCTGACCGTACCGATGGAAAGAGCAGGTGTCAAACTGTCAGCTGTCCAAGTTTCGGGCAGATCCAACGGTCGGATTGGAAGATGCAAGATGTGCCTTGGATCAGGGGATGTCTTCCCTGATTGAGGGGATGACCTCCTTAATTTAAGGAGTGACATCGGCCGAGGCGCGCGCGCTTCGGGTTAGCCGAGGCGCGTGCGCTTCGGCTGCCAAAGGCACTCCTTAGCTATTTATGCCTTGTACTTGCCATTGTCTCAACTACTCCTTCACTTGATGTCTCTTGTTTGAGCTGTGCGCTTGAGACTGAGCTTGATATGAACTGCTAAGGTGGTTGTAATCTTGCTCGTGTGAGAGTGCTGACTTAATTTGTTGGGCTCTCACACCAAGGAAGAAGAAGGCTTAGAGGGCGGGAGCCCCTAAGACCTTGAGCGAAAGCACCTGGGTAGCTAGGTCTCACCAGAGGCATAGTTAATTCCTTGGGGGTGATCGTGATCCTTGGGTGAAATTCCCTTGGACGGTCGGCAGTTGCCATTGTGTCGGCGCTGTTTTCTAGACCGGAGCCTCAGGCCACGTGACTCAGGAATAACAAAAGGGTTATGGGCCCACGCCTAGTGTGAGACTTAGTTGCAAAAAGCATACAGGTTGCTCAGTAGCTCAGCAAACGTGAGGAGCGCAGACGCTCTATCACACCCCCTGGTGCTCCTCTTCGGA
>SZWC01008105.1:25487-40487 GCA_023375785.1 Penium margaritaceum
TCGCATGTGTCATCCTGTATATCCTCCTCATCCCAAGTGTCAAACTCTGATGAGGGGTGATGAGGCGGTGGTGTTGTGTGGTGTAGAAACTCTGCGATCTCCTGTAATGCGTCTGACTGCCGCTGCTGCTGCCGACACATCTCGTCTTGTGATCGACGAGGCTCATCAATCACAAGTGACTACGACCGTGGACTTGTACTGCCCAAAGAGGAGGAAGAGGGGAGGTCTCATACCCCCTTTCCTTTGTCATGCACAGGCGGCATCAGAGTGCTTAGTATGGGTTCAAACGTCAAAACGGTCCAAACAGGAAACCGACAGCGTTTCTCTATGAGACAAAATGTTGAGATGGATTGACGTTTTGACCTCGAAAATGCTGATGTCGGCACAACTGATGATGAACTAGGCTTTTTTTTGCTAGCAAAAAATAGCTAGCGTTTTTGTACTGGCGTCTTTACGATGTTTTTTTAAAGTCGAACAGACTCCGCGTGATTGGTGGGGATGACCGTGTCACTCCTTGCTTGCTATTGCGTAAGGGTTATGCATCCCTGCACATCTTTTACGTAGTGTTGCATAGCTTCTACGCAGCTGTGCAACACTGTTATGTAGCAACAACCTTGCCGCTACTGCTGCGGACGCCGCCACAACAGCTACGTTGCTGTTGTTGCTTCTGGTGCCGCCTCTATGCTTCTGTTGCTACTTGCCACTACTGACACCATGGCTGCTAAAAGTTGTTGCCGCCGCTATCCGCTACCACTGCTCACAGCCACTGCTGGGAGCTTCTGTGAGCTGATTCTCCCTTTCTTTCTCTTGTTTTCTTACAAATGTGCAGCCAGATACAGCTGTTGCTACCACTCGTTGCTCTTGCTACTGCTCGGTATGGCTCATGGAGCTAGTACCTCCCGCAGCTCACCCCATGACATGGTGGGGATTGCATGGTGGTGTCCCTGTTGTAAACGCATGCGACAGGTCCCAGGATACGGTGATGGCAATGAACCTCACCGCTCTTGCCGGTGCTGTGTGTCTACGGTGTAGCTCAACGAGAGAGGTCTTGCTGCTACAATATCATGAGAAATTACTAGGAAGCTTCTTGATTTTGCTGCTACCAACGTGGTGACACTATCTAGTTAGCAGGCACACTAGTTAGAAATGGAAAGCTAAGTAGTAGGTTGGGACAGTAGTGTTTTTGATGCAGCGTGCGGGCTTCCACGCTCGTTGCTTAAGTCTACTGCCCCCTGAGTCTGTTGCTCTAGAGTCTAAGTGTGGAAGCTCTGGGTTTGTTACTCAGAAATGCACGCACCAGTGTTAGCACCAGAAAGCAGCTGAAAACTAAAAGTGACGGATGAAGAATGAAGACCGAGCAACAATGGGAGACCCCTCCAAGTTCTTGCTCACCCTCAGCTCTGTAGAGCTTGTTACTCAACTAACCAGCCAATCAGAAAATAGACCTTGACCTATTTTCTGGCAGGCAGGGTTTTCTCGGTGAGCCCTGCCAGACGGCCGACAGCCCAAAACCCGGACGTTGTCCGTTTTGCCTGACAACTGGACCATACCATAATACCGACACTCCAAACATAGTCCTGCGGTCAGAAACAACTAGAAGAATAGCAGCTAAGAGTTATGGCTGCCCGAACCCAGGTAGTGCCTACAATGGTCCACGATGCCAAATAGTGCTATGCAACATGAGACATGGATCCTACGCAGAGTATGATGCTGCAGACACAATGATACAGTCACATTCAGCGCTTGACACATGCAGACAGCATCTGCGGTGGCAGTGACCGCCGGCGGCCCGACCGTCGAGAAGGCCTGCCAATGGAGCTGAGCATGTCACCAGCGAGAGGAGGCTCCAGCAAATTGCGAGGAAACCTCAACGTGTGGCGCTCCACCGGACAACACTCCAGCAGCGTCAAGTCTTGCCGTCAGTCATTTGCACGCCGATGTTCACAAACCGAGAGGACACAATAGAGCACAATGAGAGATGCGCAAAAACCAACACTCCCCCATGACTCACAGGCATAGTGCACATGGACGGACAGAGACACAGTCAATAGTCTGACTCCCCCAGGGCATGCAGCGAGGTAGGCAAGGACAAAGAGTGCAGCTCACGGATGCACACCAACCAAACTCACAGCCTTCTTGAACGAGTCACGCTTCAGTGCCTTGGTCAAGAAATTTGCCAACTGCGGTGCTGTCTCAACCCACACAATGTTGATGCTATCATCATGTAACAACGAACGCACATAATGATACTCAATATTGATGTGCTTTGTGCGTGTGTGATGCACACCGTCATTGTCGGTGATGGCCTTGGCACTCTCATCGTCACAATGCAACTGGAACAACAGACGACGCAACCACACACTCTCACATGCGCCTGAGCCAGTGGCCACGTACTCCTCCTTGGTAGTGCTGCGTGTAATGCACCCTTGCTTGCCACTGCGCCAGGACACAGAAGTGCCGGAAATCAGACAGATCCAGCCTATTTGACTCTTATCATCCGGACTGCCGGCCCAATCAGTGTCGGTGTAGCACAGCGTGACAACAAACGGCTGGCGGCGGAAGATGAGACCCTGCCGAGGAGTAGAGACGGCATAGCACAGTACTCGGATTGCGACCTCGAAGTGAAGGTGATGCGGCTTCCGAGAAATCTAAGCCAGGAGATTGACAACGAACGCGATGTCTAGGCTAGTTGTTATCGCCAGGAACATCAGTGACCCGATGACTCGCAGATTCGTGGTCACGTCAACTGGCTCCCCCATAATGGCCGGGTCAGGAATCTTGAGCTTCACTTGGCCATCAGGTGACATTGGTGAAAATGCGCTGGGCACAAGGGGCAGAATCTTGACGAAGCGAGTGGACAGAGTCTACACATAGGCAGCCTGGTGGATGTGTAGGATGCCCTGGGAGCGATCATGCTCGAACTCCATGCCCAGGAAGATTAGGGCAGACCCGAGATCTTTCATGTGGTAGGCGGTGTGCAGCAGGTCCTTGACACGGTGGATGGCAGCCATATCTAACAGCGTAATGAGGAGATCGTCAACATAGACCAAAACAACGGCAAAGGTCTGGCCTCGCGGGCTGACGTATAGTGCGTTGTCTACGGTACTACACAGGAGGCCACCGCGGAGGAGCGTGATGCTGGTCTCCTGGTTCTAGCATCGAGGCGACTGCTTCAGGCCATAAAGGGCCTTCCGCAGCCGCCAGACTCTCCCACTGCCGTCGTCAAAACCAGGGGATTGCATCATGTAGAGCTTCTCACCCTCCTGCTAGCCATGGAGGAAAGCGTTCCTCACGTCCATCTGATGCAGCTCCCATCAATGCTGGACAACCAGGCTGAAGAGCGCCCGAGTATTGCAGATTTGACCAATTGGGGCAAAGATCTGGTTGTAGTCAACCCGAGGGACCTAAGCAAAACCCTTGGCTGTGAGGCGGGTCTTGTCCTATTCCAAGGACCCGTCCGGCTTCCATTTGTGTCGGAAGAACCACTTAACACCGATGGCCTTCCAACCTGGAAAGAGGTCCATGAGGTCATACACGTGGTGCTCTCGGACACCAACGAGGTCGTCGGCGCAGGCAACATCCCAATGCGCGGCCTCTGCAGAGGCTCAAGCCTGGTGTAGGGTGGCTGGGTCCTTTGGGCGTGCTATGTTGCGGAATGAAAGAGCGCGTGCATCGCGAGCTCCAGGTGGGATGCGCGCGAGTATCCATGACCGCATGCCGATGCTAGTGATGGAGCATGGCGTAGCCTAGTAGGGAGCCCGGGTAAAGGTATGCAATGGTGGTCGACATGGTCAGGACGAGGGCCTTGGTGCCAGGGTCCCCACTCACGACCATAGGAGTGGAAGAGACACGTGGAGCGACAGAGGGCCGAAGCGCCACAGGGCGAGGTGCGACAGTCTGCACGCTCACTGACGGCCTGGGTCGGAGGCTGCTGCCTGGACCACGCATGTAGCACGGTAGGGTAGGAGATGGCACCGAGTCCGATGGACTGACGGAGGCAGACGGTGCTGCTGACACGGAGGGACGAGCGGACGTGACTAGAGCTACTCGCCCGGAGAGGCCAGCAGGCGCGACTAGGGAAGCTGGCCCGGAGGGGCCAGTGGGCGCATCTGGAGCTGTAGGTTCGGAGGGGCCAGCGGACGCGACTGGGGCTGCCGGCCTGGAGGGGCCAACGGGCACGACTGGAGCTGCTGGCCCGGAGGGCCAACGGCCAACAGGCACGAGTGGGGCTGCCGGCTCAGAGGGACTAAGTGATGTGTCACCCGGAAACGGCAGGACGGAAGAGAGACTCACCACTCTCCCACGTGACGGGAGGGACACGGACGAGCAAGAGTGAATAAGATCACGAGGAAAGAACTCCTCAAAGAAGAGGGCATCGCGAGACTCGACAATGTAGTGCCGGGATGGATCCCACAAGCGCCAGGCCTTGGACTGACGAGGGACGCCGAGAAAGGTGGAAGGACATCCGGGGGGGACGAGCTTACCGTCCTGCTGCGGGGCGGGTAGCCACACAATGGCCACGCAATCCCAGACCCGAGCCGGGTGGAGGTCAACGCGTTGACCGCACCAGTGCTGGTACGGCATGGACTGGCGGGGAAGGGGTCCGTGGGGAATGCGGTTCCACACCCACGTCATGTAGGCCATGGCTTCAAAGTAGAAGCCATCGGAGAGACCAGACTCAACCCGCATGGTGCAGACGACGTCGGCCATAGTGTGGTTCCACTACTCGAAGACACCGTTCTGAGCAGGCGTGTAGGGCGGTGATGTCCCGTGGTGGACACCGTGGGGGGCAAGAAAAGTCGGGGTTTTTCGTATGTACTCACCACCGCGATCGGAGCAAAAGCGGCAAAGAGATCGACCACACTCACGCTTCGCAAGGACAAGCCAGTTCTGAATGGCACGGGCTACATCGCTGTTCTGCCAAAGGCAGAAGACCCACTGGTAGCAAGAGTAGTTGTTGGTGAGGGTGAGGACATGTCGGCCATTCTCGCCGACGGACTCGGTAGGCAGAGGATCCATGACATCGTAATGGACCAGGTCTAGAGGGGCGGATGTACGGGAGGAGGACTGAGGATATGTGGAACAGTGCATCAATGCACTCTGTGAGGTACGACCAAGGGAAGGTGTCCGGGTCAAGGCCCTTGGCCGGCTGGGTACGGAGCATACTGTCGACGACAGCGGAGTGGACGTGGCAAAGGTGGCAATGCAAGAGGCAGATGTGCTTCGGAGGGAGAGTGCTGGTGATGAGCACATGGCCTGTGGCGGCCGACGGGGATGGGATGGAAGGAGAGGAGGTCAGACAGGGGACGTACCACAGGTTGCCACGGGCAGTGGCGTGAAGAACGACATGACCGGACAGACACAATGACACAGTGCCAACACCACGCGAGTACACAACGTCCATGTTCATCCAATCAAGGGCAGTAACGGACAAGAAGCTGAGCTCAAGACCTGGGACAAAGAGGACATTGGTGAAGAACACATCACCGGCACGACCACGGAAACGAACGATGCCGACGCCGCGGACAGGTGACACCTATCCGAAGCCCGTCCGGACACCGCAGACATCGCCAACAGGACTGAGCATAGTAAAGGCCTCACGAGAGGCTGTCATGTGATACGTAGCCTTGGAGCCAATGATCCATGTCTCAGCAGGGTCGAGACCAGAGTAGCCAGATCGCTAACAGTCACGTGGAACCAAGCAAGAGACGCGGACGCCGTGGAAGGGGGCGCGCATCGAGACTGCCAATCATCCAGTCACGCCACATTTTCACGGAGGGGAGTAGAGGAGACCACGAGAGACGGTGAGACAGTCGAAGAAGTAGGACATGACCGTAGCTCAATCTCAGTCATGCTGTGCAAGGGAGATGACGCAACTCACACTTTCCTGGGGGGGAGGGCGAGGCAGGCCGAGCTTGAGCACAATGAACCGCTCCAACTGACGCTCATGCGTAGATGGCCGGGAGTGTAGACTGAATGCGGAGTGGCAGCGCCTGAGCCCAGGTAGAAGGAGGAATGCCCCGGTGAAGGGAACGGAGGCGTCGACAGTTGTAGAAAATGCTGCTGCGGAGTTGGAATTGGCGGGACCGACGTGGCTGTCAGAGGAGTGGAGCTGCTGGACGGGGTCGAGGCGTCAGGGCCGGCAACAACGACAGCGGCAGAGGCAAGACGGCGCTCCCGTTAGCGGTGCATAGTGGCGATGACGCGTGCCTTGTTCGTTGATAGAGGGCACATCTACCACCCGTGCCCTGGCTGGCCACAGTTGTGGCAGACCGAGCCACCACCACTGGGCCCAGTCGACTGCTACTACTGCTCCTGTTGCTGACCTTTGTCCTTCTTGACACGGCGCTTCTTCTTCCCCAGTGTCGAGGAGCAGGTGGAGGTAGTTGTTGCGGGGAAGCGATGACCACGAAAGTGACGGCAGGCGAGGCGAGGGCCTCTGTGCGCTGGAGGCGGGTACCTTGGTGAGCTTCCTAAATCTTGAGGAAGAGCTCGTATGCCCAGGGCATGAGGGTGCCCAAGGCCGCCATGGTGGAGAGGACATCCTGGGAGCAGTGGACGAAGACATCCGCGTACGCGCCGGTGGCACCGCGCTTGATGTTGAGGAGCCCGGCGAGAGGGGGTGGAGCAGAGGTGCCTAGGCGACGGAAGATTTCCTCAACCCGCTGCCAGTAGCGGTAACTGTTTTGGTCTCCCCCACATGCAGGGAGTTGAACTCCTACAGCAGAAGGTTGGTCTCAGTGTCCCTGGACAAGCGATGGGGACGGGTGAGGACGTGCCATGCGGCTGCAAGGTCTGGGGTCCCGCCAACTCTGAAGTCGCCGAGGAAGGGCTCTAGGGCTAGTCGGGAAGCCGGAGGAGCGACGGGGACGAGGGCGCATATGGCGCGACCAGCGTCATACAGGTGGTCGGCCTGAATGAAGTTGTACTCCATGGTGTAATAGGCCCACAAGCCTTCACCCTACGCCCAGATGCGGAAGCTAAGCTCCCAGCTCTGGAACTGCTCGCCTGCTTGAAGTGGCGGGGGCGGCGTCTCAAATTCCTTTTGCCTGCATCCGGCACCAAGAGTGGGACCAAGGACGGAGGCCACTATCTGCCACAGGCGCTGAATCTGTTGCTATGCCAGGTAATGTGTGGTAGTGAATACAACGAGGCTGGCGTGCACAGGAGGAATGAACGGGGACGGGGCACTGATGGGAGTCTGTTAGGCGAGTGGCTTTAATGATGCAAACTATTGTGTCAAGGCGGCGAGCTGTTGCTAAATGACAGCCAAGGGAGTAGGGGTGCCGGCGACGACGTATGTGGGCTACTGCTACTGCTATTACTGCTGCTGCTGCTCCTGATCCAGCTGCTGCCACAATTGATGTTGCTGCTGCTACTACAATAAGAAAAGGGGGAGGGTACCCCTCCTGGGGGTCCCCCCAATGGAGTCGGACCCCTCGCTACTGCGGCAGTTAGCCATGGTGGGTTTTGGTGCCCCCTCTCTTTTTTTTGTGCTCCTATTGTCAGTAGTGACGTCATCCTAGGACGGCAAACGTCAATCGCTACTACTACGTTAACTGCAAGGCTGTTGCTGTAGAGTTTCTTTCCCTGCCCTTTTTTGTTTTTTTTTGTGTTGATGACATCAGGAGTAAAATCAGCAGTGAGATGTTAACGTCAATAGCGGCAGTTGTTGGGGCTATTGCTGCGTGGCTGCAGCGGCTACTGTTGTTGATGCCGCTACTGTTGCTGTTGCTGCCGATGCCGCTCCTTGTCACTCTTGTTGTTGCGGCTGCTGCTGGTACTGCTGTTACTACTACTCCTATTGCTACTACTGCTACTACTGCAGCAGCTATTCTAGCTGTTGCAACTACTGCTACAGCTACTACAGCTGTCGTTGCACCAGCATCTGCTGTTGCTGATGTTGCTGCTGCGTGCTGTTGCGGCTGTTGCAGCAACTGTGGTAGCTACAGTTGAAGTGGGGGATTTGTTTTCCTTTCCTCTGTCACAACGAGCTTCGCTGCTCGCTGTGGGCAGCGGGCTACGAGCAACGAGCTCGCTACTCGCTACTAGCAGTCCGCTGCTCGTTGCGAGCAATGGACTCGCTGCTTGTAGCCCGTCGCTCGTAGTGAGGTGCGGGCTGTGAGTAACACCAGTCGCTGCTGGCTGCTGCTGGCTGTTGCTCGCTGTTGCTGCTCCTACAACCGGCTGCTAGTGTTGCTTGTTGTTGCTTGCTGCTACGGCAACTACAGCTTGCTACTGCTGCTGCTCGCTGCTACTGCTACAGCTATTGCGAGCTGCTTCTGCTGGCCGTCGCTACTGCTTGTTGCTACGTGCTACTGCTACTATTGCGAGCTGCTGCTACTACTGGCTGTTGTTGTTGCATGCAGCTACTGCTGGCTACTGTTGCAACTGCTCGTTGCTGTTGACTATCGCGTGCGGTTGACGCACGCGATAGTGTCAGTTTTTCCTAAAATCGGCCTTGAATCATTGCTTTGGTCGTAACTCTGCGCCCATGCATCCAAACGCTAGACCATCTAAACCTCAAAACGCAGAATCTCGAGCAAAATGCTATGACTAGTCATACGCATAGATCCCACATCGATCAGATGACAGACATTGTAAGACATGCAAATTGCACTCAAAAGCCAGTCCAGCGAGAAAACTCTAGCGACTATAGAAAATCTGTATAGCACCCCAGCAAGCACCCGGGATGTCATGGCAGTTGTGAAGCAGCTACTAGTGGATAGAGCCAAAACATGCCGATGCTCCAACGCCAGCTGGGTCCGCATCAAGGATCTGCACTATGCACACGGCCGAGTGGTCACAAGGAGCTGTACAAACAAACGGGGACGACTCACGTCGCAACAGGGAGAGGCAATGATGTATCTCCCCTTCTTCCCCTACAATTGGACAAGGAAACAGAGTACGTCAACAAGGACATCCTCGGCCATCGAAGATATGGCAAAATAACACAATATGTTCTCATGTGGCATGGCTACGACATTGCTCATAACAGCTGGGAACCCTATGCCAACTTAACGGATATCAATGCCGTCACCGGGCCACGTGTCTACGCCCGCTAGGACGTCGCAACTAAAAGGGTGGGGTAGTGTTACGTATCAGACGTACACAAGTCCCTAATCTTTTGACTGGGCATTTTTGTCATTACACAATTAGCCCACTACGCGTGGAGACCATGATTCTTGCTACGACGGTCGAGGTCAATTTCTCTCACCTGTCCTCGTCCTCTGGCGAACCTTCTCGCACCTTCTGACAACTTCGTCCACCTTCAAGAATCGACAACAAAAGTGTCACGACCTTTCGGTCGACTTCTCGAGAAGGCGAGAAATACCTCGATCTATAAAGATGCATCTCGTATCCTTGCCGTCGATCTTCGAAGCCCCTCAATTTTGCAGCAGAGCTTCTCGATGCGACCACTCACCAGGCAACTCCACACGAGTCGTTCAACAATCGACTCAACTACCTCAACAATGTCTCATTCGTTACTCGACATGTGTATACATGTGTTTGATCATTTTGATGCTTTTCAACAAATTCCACTTGTCGCTAATTATGAATTCCTCAATTTTCCCAAAATTTCAACCGTGTTTTGCCTTGTAACTTCTACTTCTTCACCATGTACGCTCCGTTTAGCATAACAGTTTCGACACTTGTCATCGAAGTACACTTGCTACTATTTATAAATTTCTCAAGTTTTCCAGATTCTCAAACTGTGGTCTGACTGCATCTTCTACCTGTTCACCATCTACGCTCCGTTGGGCGTAAGTGGGCAGTCCTAATGTTTAAGTCACTGGGTATGGCCATGATATAATGTGTTCGCTGGGTAAGGCGTCGGCATCCTTCTCGCGGATTGGGTAGAAGGATAATTGTGCCCTTTTTCGACCGCCTCTTGTATGTTTACTTGCCCGTGAAGGCTCGAAGAACGCTCGCTGTACGTGGATCGGGCCAGAATCGTGCACTGGTGCGCATGGACAAGGTCACGGCAGACGGGGACCCATAGGATCGAGACCGCGTGCGCGATAGCACGCGGTTTGACTCGATGCGTTCGGAGCAACATGCCAATTGAGCTGGCCATGTGATATATCCAGCTGTTCTTTTTTCGGAATAGACCTAAAATTCGGTAAGAGAATTCATAAAATTATGTCGACGCAATCTGCCATTCAGTGCTTACGAAGGAATTTTTCGAACTTTCAGATCTTCGATTATCAAGCTGCAAGATGCACATTTTGAATAAGTCCTGTCAAAAGGCTAGACTGTTAGGGTCAAACTTGTGGCTTGCAGCATGCGTCCAAGACAGCTTTTCCCGGAGGGTTGTGCCACTGTGATCGTGTCCAACTGTCTGTCATGACTACTGCGGCGTTATCCGATCTGCAAGCCAATAGCAGCATGGGCTTGCCTCACTCCCTTGGGAAATCTGCCTGGAGTACCAAGCCAAAGTCAGTGCGCCCGTTTCAAAGGGACCATTCCAATGAGCAAGAGCGAAGGATGGCAACACATGCCTAGCAGAATGATTGCGAGTTAGATTGCAACATTCCGTTCAACCTTTGGCCTCCAAGCAATACACGAGAAGAATTGTCGGCTCTGTAATTGTTGCATCGTTAGGGCAAACCCTATGAGTCGTCCAAGAACGGACCGGAAAGCCCACTAGAAACAAAGGTTTCATTGGTACCATCCTCGAAACACCCGAACAAGAAAAGCAAAACCACATGTCTCTTGGTATTTCAGTCAATTGTAGGAAATGTCAACAAGAATCACCACTTTCAACACCACTTTCAGGAGGGAAACTACATTATTCCCATTAAAATTCAAATTGTACTAAAGATCAAGTTGTGTAGGTATGTTTTTCCTTTTTTTGGGAATGGAAACCTTACAAGTGGTCAAACCACTACTCTTTAAATAACCCTTTACGATTCATTTAAGATAACTTACAAGAAAATTGAAACATAAAAAAGGGGCTCGTGTACAATTATTGCAAACCGAGATTCTACTTTCTATCCGCATGCTTTCCATGGAAAAAATGAAGCATCTTTTGCCAATACATTAACACAAATGGAGTCCATTTTGCTTAGAGAGTGATCATTGATTTAGATGGTGGCTCTTACTTCAACTTAATGTTCAATGTAAGTTCTCTTGCACTATGTTATTAAAAAGCCATTTCCAAGCTTAACTCCTTTGAAAAACTTTACAAAACAATCATTGCTGTTTACCATCCATTTGACAAATACAAAAATAAGCTTTCTAATGGTTAGTTTTTCTTCATATAAGAATAATGCATGATTTTGCAAAATATATGCTTGAGTGCTTGTTTTCATTAGAATCTTTAAGTTTTTTTTAGTAAAAAGCATGAACCACATCCTCCCATACCAAAAGGAGAAGCAGAAGCGGTGGGACCGCTCCTCTAGTAGTTACGGGTCCTTCATAGGCCGCAAAAGCATGCAACACTGGTGCTTGGAGCGCATGATGAGCTTCTGCCATGAGTCGCACAATCTGGGTAGGTTGTGGCCGCTCAACCACAAACGTCGGTGGCAGGCCTCCTTGAGGTAGTGCAGATGGTTGCACCAATCAAGATAAGGCTCCTTGCATGACTGGAGGAGGGCTTATTCGAGGCAGATGTGTAGATGATGGGTGTGAAACCCGTTGCCACTACATTTGTTACTATTGTTGCTACTGGTTTTGAAGTTATTGTTGTTGAAGCTGTTATTTGTGAGCCCATACAAGTTGCTGGTGTAGTTGTGTGGTTTGGGCTACTTGAGTCGCATGTGACTGTTGTAGCTTGTGCGTCTAGGATTCATAAGCTGCATGGGTTAGCGGCTCCAGTTGGCGAAGGAGCTCTTTAGCAAAAATCTTCTGTCTTAACGCCTCCACCTCATGCGCCACGACGTGACGTGCCGCTACTTCTTGTTGATCCGTTCCTTGTGCCTCCTTTTCCAAGCATTGTGCCTTCGTTGCTTGGCATTGTGCGTGGTCTAGAATAGGACACCTTTGTTGTAAGCCCTTGTGCAACCTTAAAAAACTGATCGTGACCAAGCCTTTTCCTCCATGTTCTTTATTCTTGCTACATAGGTGCAAGACCGAACACACACCTCTACAAAGCGTCGTCAAATACAAATCTTGGTGAGTGCTTCTGCAAGGATGGGAGATAACGTCTGCACCACGAAATGGGTCTGTTTCTACTCTTGTTGTTGCGCTTGCTAAGAGCACCACCTATCGCTCTCATACCATGTTGGTTTCTTGTGAGCTTGTACTCGGAGAGCCACCACGTGCACCGATCTAGCAAGGGGGTCCCTTACTACCATATGATCGTTGTGTGTCCAACAAGCATGCCTTAAACAAAACTTAGCAGAAGCAAAACATTGAATGAACATCTTGGTTCATGATACAAGTATAGTACAAGGAATGTACAAGCATCAACAACACATAGCGAATAAGCATCATGCTGTGATGGATCTCCTGCCCCTAAACTAGAGCTCAACGTCTTGGTAGGTCGTCAAGGTTGTCGACGCAAAGGTCTCGTGGCAAGGCATGCCTGAGGATGTTGGAAGTCCTGAAGGGACTTCCAAAGGTCTCGTTGCAAGGCATGCCTGCTTGTGAGAAGGTTGCTCTAATGTCTTGAAGGCCTTCATCCTAAAGGGACTTCGAACAACGTCCTCTACCCAGGCTGGCAAGTAATTGCTAGACTTATATGAGCCTAAGAGGGATCTTCAACAGAGTATTGGATTCGGGCTCCCAAAACAAAGTCTGGAATTGGTGAGAGATTATATGTGGAATATTATAGCCAGAGAGAGATATCAAAACTACGAGGAGCTCCCCCTTTTATACCTGATGTTGTGGCATGTTGACCACATGAAGGAGAAGCTTCCTTCACGTGCATAAGGTGAGCTCCCTCTCCTTTCCTCGAATAGGGAAGATTCGTTTAGGAGAAGCTTTCTGTAGTACAAAGTTTGTTCTTGGCACTTCAGGAGGTTCACGGAGAAGCTTCCTCTTAGAGGAAGCATTGTCAGATGTTCATGTGGAGCTTTGAAGGAGACTACTTGCCGTTTCAGGCCTTCATGTGACGACCGTTGTTCTCGCCATGTTGATGCATAAAATCCGTCGACCAGGAGCCTCCTAAAGTTGGCACCCGATTGGCCCATGTCAGTACAAAGGGCCTTGGCTCCATTCATGACTAAGGTCATGCCTTGTAGGCCTCTTATTTAGGGTGCATGCTGCCTCTTTAGTCATCAGAAGCCCCTCTTAAGCTTTGTACCTGTGCAGCACTTTGCACGTCTTTGCTGCCTAAAGTTTCCGCTCAGCATGCACATTCTTGTCCACAAAGCACCTTTCACACCCTTAAAGCCTACTCTCAAGGGAAAATTCGAAACTTCTACATCAAGATTCTCAACCGAGTCCCACTTGGTAGATTCACAGAATAATCCAAAAAATCCAATTAGAGCCTCCTATTTGAGTGCCATCTAGGCCATATTGAAGCAGTAAATCTACACAAATGTTGCTCACTCCAATAAAGATTTTAGCAATGGGTGAAATGTTTTAGATTACCACATGCATTAGCTCATAAGTGGTTGGTGGCTTCTTCATATCTTCACTTAATTATTGAGGTGAATTTAATGTATGAACCTTGAGAGAGTGGTACGTGTTATGTCAAGGAAGAACTAGACCTCCACTTGACACACACCTTAAACCATTGCACAATCACGATTGCCACAAAAGAGATTTGTATTAATTTTGTGAATGGGTGGTGGTGATAGATGTGTAGTGACAAAAGATTTAAGTTGTGAGAGTAATAGGTAGTTTGTTGAACTAAGTGCATGTCACCCTCATATTGTAAAAGAATGCTTAAAAACAAGTTGTCTTTGCATTTTCTTATCATTTAAACATTTCCCAGATACCTTCAAAGATCTATCAACCAATGTTGGACCATAAATTCAATTATTCATGTACATTCGTGCCTAACATCACATGTATAATTCACGATAGGCCTATTATGAAATTGAGTCTAAAATGAATGGTAAGATCTACTTGGACATGAATAAATTAAGTTTCTTAATGTTATTCATAACATGAACTTTAAAGTGTTGGACAAAACTCAAATAAAACACCTCTCTTACACTTAAGGCTTGCACATGGTGTGGCTTGGACATGTTTTTGCTTGGAAAGCATTGCATAGATGCCTCATTGTTTTACAAGCTAATTCTTGCATGCATTAGAGCCTGAAGTGGAGGTAGTGTTACTTGAGCAAGGCAAATAGATTTCATGTTGTCAAATCCATACCTTTCAATGAGTAACATTAATTTCTTTCTTTTTACACTTGATGACATGATTTTGTTTTGAAAAGTTCTTCCTAGTTCAGTTTTGTTTTTTACAATTTGAAGTATTTAGTTAAATGAAAGTAAAAGTCGAGCCTGAGTTTTTTTTCATATGGAATCACATACATAATCAAATGATTCTTGCATGAATCAATTGTGCCCTTCTTTTCATGATGAAGGGAATAATAATTTTAATTTTTTTGTATCATATTGCCTTTTTTTACGTATCATTAGTAGGTTTAATTTGTTGAAGCAAAGCAGAAGTTCAACTCATTTCCAAATAAATTCATGTTCCCATCATTTTTGTGATTTTACTATTCTTTATGATTTCAAGAAAATCACTCATGAGGTGAAAATAAGGCAGAGTATTTCTATAATTAATTCTTCAAGAACGTGGGGATGAGCAAAGACAACATGGAATACAAAATCACGTGATTAGATTTGGCTTCAAAGGGCTATCTTGGTTCATAGATTTTGAGGAGGGAAATTATTAGAGAAATCATTCACATGATGGAATAACCTCAATGAGATTGAAAGCATTAGAAAATTCATTATGCATCTCGTCTCAATTGTTCATTATGGAGAACAAATTAACTTAAGGATTAGACATTTGTTGTGTTTGGATATTTCCAACATGTATTTGAATTATTTTCTTTCTTTCGTTAAATGCTGGTGGATGCCTGTACGTAAACCT